>CAJQZM010043843.1:0-14933 GCA_907164665.1 Colias nastes
TAGGCCAATTCAGTATGGTAAGATTTACTATCGTTAGATCTTCGAATAGAATAAAAAAAAGAATTAAATGCCAAGAAAGATAAAATTACCCAGTATGTTCACAACTTCAAGGGTCCATAAAAAAATAAAATCACATAAAAACAAGTTTTCCATTTGGCTTTTAAAAACTTGCTCTATCTATCAGGTAGCTACCCTAAAAATTTAATTTTATTATTCAGAAGGCTTCAATCGAAAAATTGAAATCTAAATGTGGTAAGTGCAAAAATTGAATTAACATGCTGATTAATAAAAACAAATTAAAACCAATAACAAGGTGTTTAATTACAAGAAATTTTTAAAATGACCCCGCTGTTGCTCAATGCAAGTGCGACATCACCGTAAAAAGTTGTCTTTTAAATGTCTGAATGCCCTTTTATCATTTTTAAGGTTTCTTCTGCTACTATGAATTTCCGGGTTATTCATACACCTACAGTATCTACATTCAAAGATCTAACGATAGTAAATGTTACCATACTGAATTGGCCTATCTTTCAGCTTAGCACACAAAAATCAAGCATCTTCCGCAATAATTGACGTCACCATGACTGAAAATATCATCATACTCGGCGATAGGTGAAAAATTAAAAAAAACGTCATAACTCCGAAAATACGAAAAATCGCATAAAATACATGGGGGTGATTTGGATAGCCCTTTAGGTCCTCTACCTCCCAGCTTCCGTTCATCACTACTTTTTGGGACACCCTGTATGTTTTTAAGTATAGTATTAAGTATATTGGTTACATCATATAGTTGACATTGGGTATAAAAGTGTCCATGACATTTTTGTGTTAGCTTTTTCAACAATTCTGTTTACCGTTGCGTGAGGTGTGACCAAGAAGCTTATATCTAATACACTGGAGATTTCGGTATGAACATTAACGTGTAACAAGAAACTATTGCCCAGTTGTTGTTTTTTATCACTTTCACACCTAACTTGGTATTGCCACTGTTAATACGAAGTTTTCCCAAGGCTACTATGTATGCTCTAATATTCTGTGCAAAAGGTTAGTTTTTGTACATGAGTTTGTTGATAAATTGCCCACAACGTCATTCAGAAGCATTGTTGGATGAGACAATTATTATTTATGCTAAATAAAATAAGTATCTGAACCAATTATTAAAAAGCGATACTCCCTGATTATGGGTAGTCACCATAATAAAATTGTAGCAACTCTCACTTTGTCAATATGGCATGTGTGTCAAAAAAATTGCGTCGCTTCGAATATTTAAGTTAATATTGTTGCTTATTTAATAAATATTTTCCGAATATAAAGAATGCATTGTATTGTGCAAAATTGCAGAAGCGTTTGGACACCAAATTCTGGCATAGAATTTCACAGGCAAGTGTATATTTAGGTTATTAATTACAATATTCCTCAATACTCCTGCATTTACCTGTTTAGAATCATTACAATGGCAAAAATTTTAAAATTTTGCATCATTTTAGTAAGCAGTCATGTTAAATTTGTTATTTTCCTAATACTTTATCATTTTTCAACAAGTTTTCAATAAACAAATTTAACAAGTAAGGTAACCATGATGACGAGTTTTTATGGATAGCGAAGAGAATATATTGTAATAACAATAGGTATTATGATGAAATTTAGAACACCATTTTCAAGATTGTTACTAGTAATGAAACAACACACGACATCGGTATTGCACTCACATGTAGTTATAAGATTGTTCGTTTTTACATTGAAATTTATACTTTTTTAACTTACCTCATAATTTTTTGTTTTACGTATTTCAGCTTTCCAAAAAGTAAAATAAAAAGAAATATATGTGCCCATCAAGGGTAAAATTACTGAGGATTACGACCCAGAAAAAAATACCTTTTGAAAAATAAACTTTGTAAAGTTAGCTGAAATTTGTGCAAGGCTGTTAAACTCAAAATAAACAGTTTTTCTTTGATGATTTTGGCTTGAAATTGACCCGTCGAAGCAACGCGTTTAAAAAGAAGACCTGAGTAGCTTACAATTTGGTAAACAGCATCTGATGCAAAACACAACTTTCCTCTATTTACAAAGGATGTTAATGCTATATATTGGTTCATATCCAAGCTTTGTAGCCAAAAGTTATTTAAAACTATCATTCTATACCAATTAAAATTGAATGTACCTATAAAGTATGACCAGTAATATTATAATATAAATACTGTTAAAAATATATGTCGTTATTATTTATAGACCATGATTTTTAGTTTTTTCTATTTCGAAAAATCCTGAATATACAAACCAGCGTGGTCACTCCACAGAAAGAGACAAAAAACAACACTGACGTCATTCAAGGTCATATTTTCTTGTTACAAGTTAATGGTCATAGTGCAATCTCCAGTGTATTAGATATAAGCTTCTTGGGTGTGACAAACGTTCGCACTCACAAAGTCAAAGGCTAGATTATGTTAATTGTTCCACGTTTTCTAGCGCCATAACAGCACTTCGTCTTCTAAATGTACCTTTGTTTGTCGACGTTGACATGCAGTTTCATGGCATACCCACACTAACGTGAACATCGTATAGATGTGTGCGTGCAAGAGCGTAGTCATAATATTCCTGCAGCTCAACATTGTGTTTATGCTTTTTTGGTATTTTCTAACTTAAGCGACGGAGCAAGGAAAGCGATTATTAGGTACGTTGCCGTAATACGCGGTTATACGCACCAATGAATAATCTCGGAAAAAGATACCAATCACTAAATAAACCAGTCGCTGGCCGGTCATAATCAATTAAATCAGCATTTCAATCGACCCGTGATTGTTGTATAATTTTAATAGTGTATTATGGTAATAACGTGTATATAATATTACCTTTTAATGCGTTAATTTAGAACCAATACATTAAACTATCTTTTATATGGTCAATTAAATGCAAATGCTGCAATAAACGGATTGTACGATTCAAGAAAACAAAAACATAAACTCATTTCGCACGAGCATCCTTCGCATCCTTGCGTTTTGATATATTACATACTTACTTGGAAATATAATCATATTTTATCTATGTGTAGAAATAAAAGGAGAAGTATTTTATAATCACCAATTAACATAATTGAACTTTATTCATCGACAGTGCACCTGCAACTGAGTCTGACACATGGTGTGTACATTCTCGCTATGTTTATAAACTGTTTTATCGGTTAATTAAATGAATAAATAAGTATCCATTGGTGATAAAATTGTTAATTTCTCGTTGGGAAATGTGAATATGCGGCGCCAACGAAGCTAAATTTAACTGGGTCGGTACATCCTACGATTTACCTCGCATGCCAGAGCCCCGAACTGGAAACGCATCTATCACAGTCAATTTCGTAGATCGATTTGCATTTTGCGCAGATTTTCTGACCCAAATACGTATTTGGCGATGGATCGCGAAATTGACAATTTATAAACCTAGATGGAACTTTTAGTAGGAGAGTTTTTTTCGTAGTTCTAATATTTATAAACAAACACGTTAGTTGGCTCTTTGCACGTGAACATTTTATATAATACACGTTAAATAATATTCTTACGCTTAAATGTGAAAGAAAGTAAGTATTAATAATCCCAACATGTAGGTGTTAATAAAGAAATTTACTTTCGATCAATACTTTATTTTCGTAACCGCCAATAAATTTGATTCATTTTTATAACGCGAAAGTAGAAAACTCCTCCGTGAGTCAGTGCATTTAGTCATCCTTATATGATATATCTAAATGCAAAAATTCATAACACACGATAATATGTAAATGTATGTAGGTACATATTGGACGCAGATGCCTCCCGCGAATCCGGTTTAGGTATTCCGTACGCGAGATATGACCGTAACAGGAACGTGAATAAGGCGACGCTTACAAACAACATTCTTTGCATAGATTTATATGTGAAAAGTTCACCGGTTTCCCAACAAAAGACACCGCTGCTTGTGGAGTCGGCTTTACGGCTTTGAACTTTGCTTGGGCGTTACAATTGGTTTTATGTGTTCGTCGTAAAAATGGTACGAAATAGAAGCTTAGTGATGCGACATAGATTCGAAGATTAAGCAGAACGTGGAGCATTTACAGTTTACAATTTCTTTATGCTATATTTCTTACAATATAAAGTATTGGTATGTACATATAAACCTATAGTACCTACCTAAATATAAATCCTACAAAAACGCATTACAAAATAACACTCTTGTGTTCATTATAACGGTTTTTACTGAATTGTTGAATACATACATCGGTCGAATGCTTTTGCATAATATTAACATTTAAGATTCACAAAACAAAACGCATTTAGTTTTATAAAACCTTTTAATTTACTACGCACACATTTCTCATGTTATTAAAATTATAAAAGTCCTTCGCCTGGTTTCACAATAAGACCTAAAGATAATAATTAAATTTAACCTCGACAAATTAAAGTTGCATCATAATTATAGTATCGTTCAATTTTCTCCCCTAGATGAGCGTAATCGTTAAACAGTGGTCGTTGACACGAAGGATGCGATGACAATCATCCGTAGAGTTATAGGACTTCATTCATTGGTGCGCACGCCATCTTTAATTCCACTTGTTACTATAGCTGCACAATTAAATATAGGCATCTATATGATTCACATTCGTACCGTGGTCCGTGATGAATCATGATCGGGCGGTTGTCTCGGCATTCAATAATATAACGCTGTGACGACTCCATGTGATGTCCTGACGCTGTGTGCTAAACAAATAATCTATTTAAACATGTGATATAATGGTGTGCGATCGCTGTCCGGTGCTCTACCATAGTGGATCTATGTTTACGATTGTAATTTTTTACTTCAGTTTATTCTTAGTGAGACGGCATGAGTAACGTGTTACACGTAAATGTCAAAAGTGATTTCAATTTCGGTTTGCCAGTAATCTAACGTTTTTACGCTAATCATGTTTTGTGTAAAGCTCCTTCACGATAAAGCTCAGTATTCGATGCTGTTTGACGTAAGTCACGTGATCTTCACCGGGTGTGGATGGACTTTTGACGTTTACATCGATGGTGATAGTGTCCAGATGATGTGATCTCGCCTTGAATCGGTGACGTCAGTGACCGGTGTTTACAACTAGTTTGCATGCAGGCGAAAAGCGTTAAACACGACTCAACGCGTGCCAACTAAATTTTATCATTATGTTCAGAAGCAAAATACAAGGAATGCAAATCATATCATCTAGACACCGTCGGAAACACCAACATTATCATGCGCACGCGACGATTTAACGGTTAACGGTTTCTTTTGTCTCCACGCTTATACTTGCAATAATAATGATGCATTCATAGTATTACTTTCAAGGTTCTGAGATAAATTCTTACGTCGATTGTACCTACCTTTAATCAAAACAAGTTGCCAACATATTTTACAACGCATTAGAACAAATTGTTTAGACTTAATCCGGACCTAAATAGGTCAATTAAAAGCAGCTGTCTCATGAATAATTCTGTGTATTACAGTTTTTATTCTTTTACATTATATTTTATTATTTGATTTACCGGTTTCTTGTTGCATAATTTTATTGCTTTTTGCCATATTTGTCATGTTTTATGTATCAGACCTTTGATTATAATGTTTACTTGATTTGTTGCTGACTATTTACGATTAATAACACAGTTACTACAGTTTATCCGTATAAGACGATAAATGACTGTTGAATGTTTGTTTATAAAGTGTTCATCCGAGAGTTTAACTCTTAATTTTTTTCCCCATTTATTTAAAAATGATGCAGGTAAATTATGATGGCGCTTTATTTATAAAATTAACCTACTCATATAAATCATATTCATTGTAAATTAATAACTCATACTTTTCAGAATTGGTACTAATATTGAGGAAAATTCAATTTAATTATTGTGCTAAATTATTATTCATATATCAATTAAACATAACACGTAAGAGGTTAATAAACCTAACTATTAAATAAATTGCAGTACAGACAGCTACGTAATAAACTAATAAGTTCCTTTGTAATATTTACCTTAGGTATAGGTACACATGATTGGCTACAGAGAGAGATTTTTACATTGCTTCATAAAATTGTTAGATTTTTTTAATATGCATACATATGACAGATTTCATGATTAGTGCTTTAAGCTCTACATAGGCAAAAGAGAAGAAGATATTCGATTGGTGAGATTGGATTATCGGCGACAAAGTGGTCATAGGCATTACCACTGTACGGCTAAAAGACGTTCTCATCCAACAACATGATAGCGTGTTTCTATCCTTAAAAATTTTCTAACGTTACCACACACGACTTCTTCAAGATGTGTTACCATGTTTGAATTAAAATAAAATCATAAGTTAGACCAGTCATAACTCAAGAACGGCTGAACAGACTACTCTGATTCTTGGTTTATTCCATTACCTCTTTATTAAGCTCAGTTCAGTTAATAAACGTTTCAATGTTTATTTAATTCCAGCTAGAAGAGGACATGTTTTCTTGCGGCGGCGAGGTGCGCGGCGGTCGTACGCCGCCGCCGTCGCTCGGTCCGCCGCCGGACGCGCTCAGTCCGGTGCAACTCCGGCGACGGCACGTTGTAGCCGCGATCATACATAGCGAGAACTCGTATGTGGCGACGCTGCAGCGGCTTATTAATGTGAGTATTGAGTGAATGAAATGAATAAGTAAATGATGTTTATGAATATGTGAAAAATGAATAACGACACAAAAATATACTCACAACACAGTGTCTATTACAATGCCATATTTTTATAACAATAGAATTACACAATCAAAATTACAAATAACACAGATGATCTTAGTCCTACTGAGATCTACAGAGCCTCTCGAGATCTTTCGGGCAACCTAAAACAACAAAACAATAAGATAGATAGAAGGAGAAGATAATACATAACCTGTACTTGATATTGTAAGCTTCTTATTCTTCATTTACATAGACTACACGGATGTAATCCGCGTAGACTGGCGTAAAGAGATTTTGAATATGTAATGGGAAAGTTTCAATTAAACGTTGAGATATATTAATAGACATAATAAAACTGCGTAATATAACGTCTTCGTTAGAGAATCATGTTTTATTGAAATTATTCGCAATAAGTGCAATAAATTGTCTGCAAATTTATGGCACTAATTGCGAATTTCCAACTAATAAGAAAACGTAGCAAAATGAAAATATGATCATATAATTTTATCACTTGAACGTCACAATGACATGACATAATAATTTACTGACGGAGTAAATTCAGTATAATAATATTCATTCATTAGAACCATGTTTGTAAGCAACCAAGTTCCTTGAGGGTTAAGAAAGATTTATAAAACACCTACACATTCCTTAAGAACCTTATAAATACACCATAGAATGCACTTGCAGTTAATTTACCTAAGCCTTACGCGTGCATAAAACAACGACTCTACAATTATTCACACACGGCACCGGACTAGACGAGCTGTTTGATTTGCGTTCAAATATCTCAATTTCACAACCTGTTACCCACGACTTGTCCACCCATGCCTCTACAGTCTATATACATTTGTACAAAACTGAACGCGAATAGAAGTGGTTACGTTTATCTCGGACAAATATTCAGCAATTACAAGGCCGCTGCAAATATTTGGTTTACGCAATAGGTGCAAGGCGGTAACCGCCTGACTGATACATACAGTTTGTGTTTGTATACTGTTATTTGATTTTATTTAAGTATTTATCAAAACAATCAGTTACCACCACCCTCTGTCGTGATATGTTTTATTCTATCTTGTGTAAGGTTTCCTGAGGCTGGAAGAGATGGTTAAGTAGCAATAAGGCCGCCATTTGTGCATGTTTCTTTTTTGTATGACGTATATCTGTTTTTTATAAAGGGTTTTATTTATTCATTCATACATACCGTTTTGTGAAGTTTTATTCTATAAGAGATTAATGCCTTCACGTAATAACTGTCTGCCCTATGACAATTGCAATTGTTCTTAAATATTTGGGTGTCTATTCGACCTTTATTTATGTGGCAAACTTTCAATATTATTTCACTTTGACCTTTCTTTACTATTGTCTTTTTCTCAATATCTGAGATTGCGAAATGCACAACATTTTTTTCATTGTTACGTGTCTTTTAGATCATTATATCATTACTGTGTGATTTGCTTCAAGATTACGCTAAATATGTATATAATTGCATATTTAATAACACACATTGTTACACACGTATTCCCATTGTGTTATTTTTTATCTATCCTGCATATTATAATAATCAAAAACGTAGCAGATATAATGAATGACCTCAATTATTTTCAACACTCATAGTTTCACCTATTTGTCCTATTTTAAATGTTCTTTTATTATTATAATACGTATTGTAGAAACGTCAAAACTATTTTTTAATTAGTAAGTGTTTGTATAGTCAATTCAAATGGTGAATGTTGCATGCTGTCATAAAGCGCTCACAAAGGAAGTGCGGTGAAGTTAGTCGTAGCAATTAGACAGGCTTTTTAAATTGTTATTACGCAATTGATTGGAATCAATTAGCGTGGTTTGTTCTCACCACAGAGGTGGGACACGACGGCTTGATTGAATGAGTTGCAACTTGCAAAACACCTAACTGACCGCTTAATCCGGTATGTATACTGTATACATACTCATTGCAACGTTTTGTTACTCCGATCTTACATAATATACACGATAAATTTAAATTTACACCGGTTTTATGATTGATATTTAGTTTATAACGCGAGCTATTCTGATATTTTATAGTAAACAAAACATAATAGCACTAGACTTTGATTTACGTCGCAATTGGTGGATAGTCGTTAAATTTAGGTTGTTAACTTGTTAAATATACGATATCCTTTAATTTACAATTAATATTTATGATAATCATTTGTTTGTGATAATAACATACTGACATGTGACAATTTCTCTCGACTTTCTTCACATTTTGAAACAAAATTTCTTCCTTTGTTTTTATGGAAAGTCGAATAATTAGTGGCAAAATAAATATAAACGAATACAAGCAGACAACAGAACGGTCGACCCACAAGTATTGTTCAATTAACATGTTACAGATTTGCATATTAGGAAGTGGGACACTTTCAATAGGTTGTATTTGTGAAGCTATTTGGTTGAAGCGAGGTCGTTGTTTAAATGGCGTGTGCTTTTATGAATATGGCGATTTTATTAATTGGTATATCGTTTTACGAATGTGGAACAGTATGATAGAGCTTGGGTATATGTAACAACATTTACGTGAAATAGGTTTATTGTTTATTGTGTGTGATAATATGCAGTTAAAGATTGTCATATGGTTCGAAAATCAGGTCACTTTTTTAATAATTCCTGAAATAAAATCATTTATTAAATATTTCTAACATTATTTAAAATACATAAGGCTTTATGCATTGTAGGTATACAGTTAATGCATAGTAAATAATAGGTAATATATTTTACTACTTACATTTATCGATATTCTCGGGTTCTATTTACATTTAATATTCATATGAAATTTACTCTTATATAACAATAAACAAGTATGGTGTCACAACTTTTATGCATACGTACGTGTACTGAAATGTACAACAGTAAGCTTTATGATACAGCTATATAGATTCAATTTAAAATCAGTTTTACAAATAGATACTAGTATTAAATTAGAGGAGCTTATTGAAACATCGTAGGAATTGGTTGGAAATGTAGGTCACAACAGACTTACGACTATTCAGTTTAGTTATTGGACACTAAAGTTTTGTTATAAAGACACAATTTGCTCACAATTACGCAAACTCCTTATTTATGTTAGACAAAATACGCATTTAAGTTAAGCAAATTAATGTATGCTTAAGATCACGATTTTGCTATTAAATAGAGATTATACCGCGGCTCGTTATGGAGTAATTATTTTCAATTTACGCAGTGCTTTCATAACGATTTCTGCATTTAATCATAAAACATGAGCATGACGCTTGTTTACTTTATATGTATAATGTACGTACAAGACAGGTTGTACTGTATACTAAATAAAGATATGACACACGCGGAGGTAAGCTTTTTTATCGATAACTCGATGATGTCAAAATTTGTATGCTATTTGTTTTTGTTTCGTTTTAAATTCGGTAAAACTGTCGTAACGAGATTTTTTGTGAGTTAACCAAATAAATGATATGCAATTTTTAATAGTCGTATATTTAAGTACGTACAATATGTCAAAGAATATACTCAAGTGTTTTGATAGCTCATTTACCGGTCGTATTCATGGTCATTTACCTTCTCTCTTTAGAGGATAATATCATTTCTAGTGTTCAAATTAAACATATTCAAAGTTTTCCTTGATGTTTTTTATACATTTGTTGATAACACGTTTAATCGAGGTTTTTACCTTGATTGTAAAAAAATGTAATGTGTGTAAAAAAATCTCGGATTTTAAGTTACTCTATAAAAGTTGTGTATTATTTTTTCTTTGTTTTGTTATGTGTGTGCAATAAAGTGTTTATTATTATTATTATGTGTATCTCATTCCATAATACTCGGGTACCATCATAAGGAAGGTACCCGGTCCTTTGGAAGGCTTACGTGGGGACACGGATCCAACACGCAGAGGCCCTTTAGAGAACTTTACTGTGTTGTGGGACACCAGCCGCAGCCTGCCCATGACTGTACTATAGAGATACAGTCCTAGGCAGTCCGCGGCCGATGTAGGACTATTTCGAGATGTGGAAAACAAAATAAGCTGGGCTATGGAGTGGGATGTTAAATGGGCCGGTATTTGGGGACTATTGGAAACTATGGCACCTGCCTTTCTACTTAAGGGAAGTAAAAATTTGTTGGCAGGTGGTGACTCGCCCTCTCACTGTATGGGCCCCCGAAATAAGTCGCTGCAATAGTGCGACAAGGGGGCAACATATTGTGAGCAGCTAAGGGTGGAGAGGCGTCCCTTTTTTTTTTTTTTTTTTTTTTTTTTTTTTTTTTTTTTTTTTTTTTATGTTATGGGGAGGCAAACGAGCGGACGCACTGCCTGGTGGTAAGCAGGTTGCGTCGCCCATAGACCATAACAGAGGTTATGGTTGTTGCCTACCAGGATTAAGGGATTTGGAAGGAATTAGGGAGAAAGGGGCGAGGATGGGAGGGATTAAGGATAGGGAAGGAGAGGATGGGTAGGGGATGGGAAGGGATGTGGGCCTCCGGACCCCTCACTCACCGTACGGAACGCGACAGTAAACTGTCACTATGGCGCCGATATTCTGTGAGGGTGTGGTACCTTCCCCGGTGCGAGCGTGGCCCAGTTCGTGCCGAAGCATGCTCGACTCCCACTTCGGAGACCCCTGGACTTTAAACGACGATCACGCGCTCCCTGAGGGTCCAGCATCACGTGCCCACTCGCCACTTATGATTCGCATCCACCCTTCGAGCTAAAAGCTCTCGCGACTCCACTCTGGCCGGCCGGTTAAGGCAAGCCAGAGGTGGGGGTCCTGTCCTCGTCAGGCTTCACTCCGACCGGCCGGTGAAGGCAAGCCGGAGATGAAGACAGGCGCCTCCCCCGGGAGCACTCGGTTCCCGCGGGGTCGCTACTCCCCGACACCCCGCCACAAGGTGTCCTGCGGGTTGACTGATTGCACGGGTGGAATATCTATTGTCACGTAGACAACAGATATTCCAACCGTGGGCGATGGGGTCGTCACATCCCTACGCCCTTATTATTATTATTATTACTCTATAAAAGTTTCAAGTTGAAATTTTTAAAGCCGGTAAAATTCACCGTATTGGCAATCAGCAATACCTAAGTAGTATAATGATCATTTTGTAGATGAATATCATCAAGTTGATCGTCTGTATAGCTATCTAAATATCCAAAACATGTCAATAGGCTTCAACCAAGGAGAGCAATTTATTAGTTAAATAACTGAGAAGAGTTCAGTATTAATTGGTTCATTACCCGTTCTAGGATTACAAGAAGCCGCTAGCATGTCAATATGCTTCTTACTAGCAGAAAATGTTAAATAACTGAAAAGAGTTAAGTATTAATTGGTTCATTACCCGTTCTAGGACTACAAGAAGCCGCTAGAAGAGAGCAGCCCGGCGATACTGAACGCTAGCAAGATACAGACGCTGTTCCACCGGCTGCCGGACATCCTGCAGTGCCACTTGCACTTTCGCACCGCGCTCGCCGACTGCGCTCGAACGTGGGACCGCGACGAAAAGATTGGTGAGTTCATACATAACTAGTTGAATAAACTATACAGGGTGGGTTTTTGACACGGGTCAGTAAGGGTAGGTATCTTAACCGTTACATCTGCAGGAAAACGTTCCTAGGAAACTAGGGATCGAAAGACTGGGCCATTTTAGGTTTGTGTACTAGAAATTGCCAAAAACATTTCCCATACATTTTGTACGGAAAAACGTTCAATCAATTCGAAATATTACTTATTTTTCAATTAAAATTTAAATTCAGAAATAATTGTATTTCACAACGCTGTAATGTAACACGTACGCAAGCATTCTATTGTACAGTTTAAGGAACTTGCTCTTAATGACCCGTCAAAAAAATCCAGCCTGTATACAACAATTACAACATCGCCAGCTAATTAACACTTTAATATTTAATGACGATGAGGCGGAAAGTGTTTCACTTTCACACGAAATTATGCAAGCATTTCTCTAATGTGTTACGGATTGTAAAAATGTCTTGTGGTGTCTAGTGTGATGTGTGTTCGCGGATCGGTTGTAAATTATGGTAATTTGATTTTGATTGATTGGTGATTTGTTCGCTAATTGAGCGAGGTTTTTTTTACGGTCATAATTGATACGTTATCGATGAATGTTTTTAATTTTTATAAACTTGTACGGAAGATATTGGCCCAATACTTCGGTTCTAGTAGGTGAAATTGTTGAAGCAGGATGCATTTAAAGTAATAGCTTATTTTATTAGCATAAAATAGCCGTGAGAACCTAAGCGACTTTTACTCATTCAAGCCTTTGCGAAAAAGTCACATTTTCCAAAGAAACAGACGTCTGCTGTGGATGGACCTATAAATCGGGAAGATTAAGAATTTATAAAATGTATACATATAAGAATTAATAATTAAAAAAAATTGTTTGTTCCAACACCCATTTTTAAAAACATCATTTAAATACTCTTTCCTACAGATTTTCTACTAGGGCAATAGCCCTAGCATATATTTTTTCCTTCATAAGAAATACGTTGGCTTTTACAATATAAGTAATGATTCTATTAATCGTTCCAGGCGAGGTCTTCTTAAACGCGTTTTCCAAAGCGGTGGTGCTCGACGTATACTCCGACTTCATAAACAACTTCTCGGTTGCCATGGAGCTGGCCAAGATGGAGTCGAAACGCAAGTCGGCGCTGGCTGACTTCTTCAAAGTGAAACAGATCAGCGCTCACGACAGACTGTCCTTCTTTGGGCTGATGGTGAAACCGGTGCAACGGTTCCCGCAGTTTATTATGTTTCTACAGGTAAGAATTGCGACTTTAGGCAGTTGTTGTTAGCTACAATATGTAAACCTTTATTTGTAATTTATTTCTAAAGTATTAAATAAACGTAAATTAAAATCTAAAGTATTAATCAAATGTAACATATTCAACATTATGTTTGATTTATGATTGTAGTTTAGAACCACATTCCAGAAATAAGGTCATGGAATGTACATAAATGAAATAATTTATTCGTGTCTTGAGATTTACAATAAACAATAATTGTTCTGTTTGGCTCACATTTTCTATGTTATTTGATAATTCAGGATCTCTTAAAACACACGCCTCCGGGACACGTGGATAGAGTTGCATTACAACGAGCTCTGACCAGATTGGAGGCGTTGGCCGACGCTCTCAATGAGAGGAAAAGGGATGCGGAGAGGACGCAGGTAAATAATAATGGTTTATTTGTGAAGATCTCTAGTTGTATATAGTGCTATTTATTTCTGTAAGTTCTTCTTTATTTCTATTTTTATTAATTGGACACCAATTATTGGAGCAGGATTTGTTTTGAATTTTTCGAAACTATTCAACTTTTCCGTTTTGACCTGTGATTAAAAAAAAAAAACTTGTCTTTAATTTAATTATTAACATTTTATTCCGATATATTTTTATTAGCGCCGAGGTATCTTTATTAGAGGCGATTAAATTTTTATTATAGCGATTTAGGGCTTCTGAAAGAAGTCAAGTTGAATGAATAAATGTTGACTTTTAATTTATTAGTAGAACATAATAATAATACATGTATATTGTATGTTCAACAGGCGTTCCGCGGAGCCCTAAGACGGTTAACACGCGGTGGTATGACGGGCGCGGGCGGTGCGGGCGGTGCAGCTCGGTTCGGCGCCGCGCGGTTGCTCGCTTCGCGCGCCGACCGGAGGCATCTGTTGCGGCAGGACGACTTGCTGCAATTGGTTAGTAAATTGCTATATTATGAGGGTTTGTGGGAATAAAGTATGTTATGTATGCGTGCACGGGTGCGTGTGTGCGTGCGTGCGTGCGTGTGTGCGTGCGTGCGTGCGTGTGTGCGTGTGTGTGCATGGACGTGCTTATCATTTTATTGAATGACGGATTTGACTGTTTATGTCACTACATAATACATTGTATAAAGTTGTCAAAGTTGTATGAACTTTAAAACGATGCAGCGGAATTTTTGCGGTCTTTTTTAAATAGAAAGAGTGGTGCAAGAGTAAGGTTTTAGAATAAAAATAAAAATGATAAGTTCTAGACAGCTTAACACGCGAAGTGGCGGGCGAAAAGTGCATTCGTGCTTTCAACATGTGTGTGTGTACGTGCGTGCGTGCGGTCCTGCGTGCATACATGTATTTGTGCGTGCGTGCACAATATTAAAGTCTCCTATTATAATTATTGTTCCCTTCCCAGGAGTTCAACCAATCGGGCACGCTCACAAAGTGCAAGCCGCGGCGTTTACTCCTGCTCAACGACCTAGTGGTGTGCGTGTCGGT
>CAJQZM010043844.1:0-12294 GCA_907164665.1 Colias nastes
TAGGCCAATTCAGTATGGTAAGATTTACTATCGTTAGATCTTCGAATGGAATAAAAAAAAGAATTAAATGCCAAGAAAGATAAAATTACCCAGTATGTTCACAACTTCAAGGGTCCATAAAAAAATAAAATCACATAAAAACAAGTTTTCCATTTGGCTTTTAAAAACTTGCTCTATCTATCAGGTAGCTACCCTAAAAATTTAATTTTATTATTCAGAAGGCTTCAATCAAAAAATTGAAATCTAAATGTGGTAAGTGCAAAAATTGAATTAACATGCTGATTAATAAAAACAAATTAAAACCAATAACAAGGTGTTTAATTACAAGAAATTTTTAAAATGACCCCGCTGTTGCTCAATGCAAGTGCGACATCACTGTAAAAAGTTGTCTTTTAAATGTCTGAATGCCCTTTTATCATTTTTAATGGTTTCTTCTGCTACTATGAATTTCCGGGTTATTCATACACCTACAGTACATTCAAAGATCTAACGATAGTAAATGTTACCATACTGAATTGGCCTATCTTTCAGCTTAGCACACAAAAATCAAGCATCTTCCGCAATAATTGACGTCACCATGAGTGAAAATATCATCATACTCGGCGATAGGTGAAAAATTGAAAAAAACGTCATAACTCCGAAAATACGAAAAATCGCATAAAATACATGGGGGTGATTTGGATAGCCCTTTAGGTCCTCTACCTCCCAGCTTCCGTTCATCACTACTTTTTGGGACACCCTGTATGTTTTTAAGTATAGTATTAAGTATATTGGTTACATCATATAGTTGACATTGGGTATAAAAGTGTCCATGACATTTTTGTGTTAGCTTTTTCAACAATTCTGTTTACCGTTGCGTGAGGTGAGGTGCGTATACGTTCGCACTCACAAAGTCAAAGGCTAGATTATGTTAATTGTTCCACGTTTTCTAGCGCCATAACAGCACTTCGTCTTCTAAATGTACCTTTGTTTGTCGACGTTGACATGCAGTTTCATGGCATACCCACACTAACGTGAACATCGTATAGATGTGTGCGTGCAAGAGCGTAGTCATAACATTCCTGCAGCTCAACATTGTGTTTATGCTTTTTTGGTATTTTCTAACTTAAGCGACGGAGCAAGGAAAGCGATTATTATTTATTACGTTGCCGTAATACGCGGTTATACGCACCAATGAATAATCTCGGAAAAGATACCAATCACTAAATAAACCAGTCGCTGGCCGGTCATAATCAATTAAATCAGCATTTCAATCCACCCGTGATTGTTGTATAATTTTAATAGTGTATTATGGTAATATCGTGTGTAATATTTCCTTTGAATGCGTAAATTTTGAATTTAAACCTTTAACTGAATGAATTTGAATTATGGTCAATTAAATACAAATGTTGCAAGAAATAGATAAAACGAAAACATACTAACTCGTTTCGCACGAGCATCCTTCGCATCCTTGCGTTTTGATATATTACATACCTACTTACTTGGAAATATAATCATCTTTTATCTATGTGTAGAAATAAAAGGAGAAGTATTTTATAATCACCAATTAACATAATTGAACCTTATTCATCGACAGTGCACCTGCAACTGAGTCTGACACATGGTGTGTAGTATGTACATTCTCGCTATGTTTATAAACTGTTTTATAGGTTAATTAAATGAATAAATAAGTATCCTTTGGTGATAAAATTGTTAATTTCTCGTTGGGAAATGTGAATATATTTGAATATGCGGCGCCAACGAAGCTAAATTTAACTGGGTCGGTACATCCTACGATTTACCTCGCATGCCGGAGCCCCGAACTGGAAACGCATCTATCACAGTCAATTTCGTAGATCGATTTGCATTTTGCAGAGATTTTCTGACCCAAATACGTATTTGGCGATGGATCGCGAAATTGACAATTATTTATGAAGCTAGATGGAACTTTTATTAGGATATTTTTTACCAAGTTTTAATAGTTATAATTATAACGTTACAAACTTCGCTTTTGGGACGAGTACATTTTACATAATACACGTTAAATAATATTCTTACGCTTAAATGTAAAAGAAAGTAAGTATTAATAATCCCAACATGTAGGTGTTAATAAAGAAATTTACTTTCGATCAATACTTTATTTTCGTAACCGCCAATAAATTTGATTCATTTTTATAACGCGAAAGTAGAAAACTCCTCCGTGAGTCAGTGCATTTAGTCATCCTTATAAAATATCTAAATGCAAAAATTCATAACACACGAATACACGATAATATGTATGTATGTAGGTACGTATTGGACGCAGATGCCTCCCGCGAATCCGGTTTAGGTATTCCGTACGCGAGATATGACCGTAACAGGAACGTGAATAAGGCGACGCTTACAAACAACATTCTTTGCATAGATTTATATGTGAAAAGTTCACCGGTTTCTCAACAAAAGACACCGCTGCTTGTGGAGTCGGCTTTACGGCTTTGAACTTTGCTTGGGCGTTACAATTGGTTTTATGTGTTCGTCGTAAAAATGGTACGAAATAGAAGCTTAGTTGAGATGCGACATAGATCCACAAAATACGCAGAACGTGGAGTCCTACAAAAAAGCATTACAAAATAACACTTGTGTTCATTATAACGGTTTTTACTGAATTGTTGAATAATGAATACATACAGCATCGGTCGAATGCTTTTGCATAATATTAACATTTAAAATTCACAAAACAAAACGCATTGAGTTTTATAAAACCTTTTAATTTACTACGCACACATTTCTCATGTTGATAAAATAATAGCGTTTTTTTTTTTTTTTTTTTTTTTTTTATTGTGTGATAGGGAAGCGCTTGACCACGATCTCGCCTGATGGTAAGCTGAGATGTGGCCTATGATGGAACGCGCTTCCCTAGAAGGTACCCGTTCACTCTTCGCTTGAAGACCCTTAAAAAAAAAAAACCCTTTCCCTTCGTTATTAAAATTATAAAAGTCCTTCGCCTGGTTTCACAATAAGACCTAAAGTTAATAATTAAATTTAACCTCGACAAATTAAAGTTGCATCATAATTATAGTATCGCTCAATTTTCTCCCCTAGATGAGCGTAATCGTTAAACAGTGGTCGTTGACACGAAGGATGCGATGACAATCATCCGTAGAGTTATAGGACTTCATTCATTGGTGCGCACGCCATCTTTAATTCCACTTGTTACTATAGCTGCACAATTAAATATAGGCATCTATATGATTCACATTCGTACCGTGGTCCGTGATGAATCATGATCGGGCGGTTGTCTCGGCATTCAATAATATAACGCTGTGACGACTCCATGTGATGTCCTGACGCTGTGTGCTAAACAAATAATCTATTTAAACATGTGATATAATGGTGTGCGATCGCTGTCCGGTGCTCTACCATAGTGGATCTATGTTTACGATTGTAATTTTTTACTTCAGTTTATTCTTAGTGAGACGGCATGAGTAACGTGTTACACGTAAATGTCAAAAGTGATTTCGATTTCGGTTTGCCAGTAATCTAACGTTTTTACGCTAATCATGTTTTGTGTAAAGCTCCTCCACGATAAAGCTCAGTATTCGATGCTGTTTGACGTAAGTCACGTGATCTTCACCGGGTGTGGATGGACTTTTGACGTTTACATCGATGGTGATAGTGTCCAGATGATGTGATCTCGCCTTGAATCGGTGACGTCAGTGACCGGTGTTTACAACTAGTTTGCATGCAGACGAAAAGCGTTAAACACGACTCAACGCGTGCCAACTAAATTTTATCATTATGTTCAGAAGCGAAATACAAGGAATGCAAATCATATCATCTAGACACCGTCGGAAACACCAACATTATCATGCGCACGCGACGATTTAACGGTTAACGGGGTTAACGGTTTCTTTTGTCTCCACGCTTAATATACTTGCAATAATAATGATGTATTTCTTTCAAGTATAGTATAGTATTACTTTCAAGGTTCTGAGATAAATTCTTACGTCGGTTGTAACTTTAATCAAAACAAGTGGCCAACATATTTTACCACGCACTAGAACAAATTGTTTAGACTTAATCCGGACCTAAATAGGTCAATTAAAAGCAGCTGTCTCATGAATAATTCTGTGTATTACAGTTTTTATTCTTTTACATATATTTTATTATTTGATTTACCGGTTTCTCGTTGCATAATTTTATTGCTTTTTGCCATATTTGTCATGTTTTATGTATCAGACCTTTGATTATAATGTTTACTGGATTTGTTGCTAACTATTTACGATTAATAGTAAATAGAATACAGTTTATCCGTATAAGACGATAAATGACTGTTGAATGTTTATTTATAAAGTGTTCATCCGAGAGTTTAACTATTAATATTTTCATTTTTCCCCCGTTTATTTAAAAATGATGGTAAATTATGACGGCGCTTTATTTATAAAATTAACCTACTCATATAAATCATATTTATTGTAAACTAATAACTCATGCTTTTCAGAATCACTAATATTGAGGAAACATTAAATTAATTGTTGTGGTAAATTATTCATAATAATTTAAACACATAACACGTAAGAGGTTAATAAACCTAACTATTAAATATTAGTACGTAATAAGTTACTTTTTAACCTTTAAAATTTATTTTGGAACTACGGAGATTTTTACATTGCTTCACAAAATAACAAGATTTTTTTAAATATGCATACATATGATATATTACATGATTAGTGCTTTAAGTTCTACATCTAAGGCAAAAGAGTAGAAGATATTCGATTGATTTGGAATATCGGCGACGAAGTGGTCAGGCATCACCACTGTACGGCTAAAAGACGTTCGCGTCCAACCTCAAGACAGTGTGTTTCTATCCTTAAAAATTTTCTAACGTTTCCACACACGACTTCTTCAAGATGTGTTACCATGTTTGAATTAAAATAAAATCGTTAGTTAGACTCTCATAACTCAAGCATGGCTGAACGGATTTCTCTAATTCTTGGTTTAATCCATTCTCCTCTCTGTTAAGCTCATTTCAGGTAATAATCGTTTCAATGTTTATTTTATTCCAGCTAGAAGAGGACATGTTTTCTTGCGGCGGCGAGGTGCGAGGCGGTCGTACGCCGCCGCCGTCGCTCGGTCCGCCGCCGGACGCGCTCAGTCCGGTGCAACTCCGGCGACGGCACGTTGTAGCCGCGATCATACATAGCGAGAACTCGTATGTGGCGACGCTGCAGCGGCTTATTAATGTGAGTATTGAGATGAATGAATGAAATATGTGAAAAATGAATAAACACACAAAAAATACACTCACAACACAACAGGCGTCAATACTATAATTTTTTATAACAATAGAATTACACAAACAAAATTACAAATAACACAGATGATCTTAGTCCTACTGAGATCTACAGAGCCCCTCGAGATCTTTCGGGCAACCTAAAACAATAAGATAGATAGAAGGAGAAGATAATACATAACCTGTACTTGATATTGTAAGCTTCTTATTCTTGCTTTACATAGACTACACGGATGTAATCCGCGTAGACTGGCGTAAAGAGATTTTGAATATGTAATGGGAAAGTTTCAATTAAACGTTCAGATATATTAATATAGACATAATAAAACTGCGTAATACATATAACGTCTTCATTAGAGAATCGTGTTTTATTGAAATTATTCGCAATTAGTGCAATAAATTGTGTGCAAATATATGGCACTAATTGCGAATTTCCAACTAATAAGAAAACGTAGCAAAATGAAAATATGATCATATAATTTTATCACTTGAACGTCACAATGACATGACATAATAATTTACTGACGGAGTAAATTCAGTATAATAATATTCATTCATTAGAACCATGTTTGTAAGCAACCAAGTTCCTTGAGGGTTAAGAAAGATTTATAAAACACCTACACATTCCTTAAGAACCTTATAAATACACCATAGAATGCACTTGCAGTTAATTTACCTAAGCCTTACGCGTGCATAAAACAACGACTCTACAATTATTCACACACGGCACCGGACTTTACGAGCTGTTTGATTTGCGTTCAAATTGTCCACCCATGCCTCTACAGTCTTTATACATTTGTACAAAACTGAACGCGAATAGAAGTGGTTACGTTTATCTCGGGCAAATATTCAGCAATTACAAGGCCGCTGCAAATATTTGGTTTACGCAATGCTAGGTGCAAGGCGGTAACCGCCTGACTGATACATACAGTTTGTGTTTGTATACTGTTATTTGATTTTATTTAAGTATTTATCAAAACAATCAGTTACCACCACCCTCTGTCGTGATATGTTTTATTCTATCTTGTGTAAGGTTTCCTGAGGCTGGAAGAGATGGTTAAGTAGCAATATAAGGCCGCCATTTGTGCATGTCTCTTTTTTGTATGACGTATATCTGTTTTTTATAAAGGGTTTTATTTATTCATTCATACATACCGTTTTGTGAAGTTTTATTCTATAAGAGATTAATGCCTTCACGTAATAACTGTCTGCCCTATGACAATTGCAATTGTTCTTAAATATTTGGGTGTCTATTCGACCTTTATTTATGTGGCAAACTTTCAATATTATTTCACTTTGACCTTTCTTTACTATTGTCTTTTTCTCAATATCAAAGATTGCGAAATGCACAATTTTTTTCATTGTTACGTGTCTTTTAGATCATTATATCATTACTGTGTGATTTGCTTCAAGATTACGCTAAATATGCATATAATTGCGTATTTAATAATACACACTGTTACACACGTATTCCCATTGTATTATTTTTTATCTATCCTGCATATTATAATAAGTAATCAAAAACGTAGCAGATATAATGAATGACCTCAATTATTTTCAACACTCATAGTTTCACCTATTTGTCCTATTTTAAATGTTCTTTATTATTATAATACATATTGGAGAAACGTCAAAACTATTTTTTAATTAGTAAGTGTTTGTATAGTGAATTAAAATGGTGAATGTTGCATGCTGTCATAGAGCGCTCACAAAGGAAGTGCGGTGAAGTTAGTCATAGCAATTAGACATGCTTTTTAAATTGTTATTACGCAATTGATTGGAATCAATTAGCGTGGTTTGTTCTCACCACAGGGTGGGACACGACGGCTTGATTGAATGAGTTGCAAAACACCTAACTGACCGCTTAATCCGGTATGTATACTGTATACATACTCATTGCAACGTTTTGTTACTCCGATCTTACATAATATACACGATAAATTTAAATTTACACCGGTTTTATGATTGATATTTAGTTTATAACGCGAGCTATTCTGATATTTTATAGTAAACAAAACATAATAGCACTAGACTTTGATTTACGTCGCAATTGGTGGATAGTCGTTAAATTTAGGTTGTTAACTTGTTAACGATATCCTTTAATTTACAATTAATATTTATGATAATCATTTGTTTGTGATAATAACATACTGACATGTGACAATTTCTCTCGACTTTCTTCACATTTTGAAACAAAATTTCTTCCTTTGTTTTTATGGAAAGTCGAATAATTAGTGGCAAAATAAATATAAACGAATACAAGCAGACAACAGAACGGTCGACCCACAAGTATTGTTCAATTAACATGTTACAGATTTGCATATTAGGAAGTGGGACACTTTCAATAGGTTGTATTTGTGAAGCTATTTGGTTGAAGCGAGGTCGTTGTTCAAATGGCGTGTGCTTTTATGAATATGGCGATTTTATTAATTGGTGTATCGTTTTACGAATGTGGAACAGTATGATAGAGCTTGGGTATATGTAACAACATTTACGTGAAATAGGTTTATTGTTGTTTATTGTGTGTGATATGCATTTAGTATGCTGTTAAAGATTGTCATATGGTTCGAAAATCAGGTCACTTTTTCTTAATATTTCCTGAAATAAAATTATTAATTAAATACTTCTAATATTATTTAAAATACACTAGGCTTTATGCAAAATCTAAAGTTAATGCATAGGTAAATAATAGGTAATATATTTTACTACGTACCTACATTTATCGATATTCTCGGGTTCTATTTACATTTAATATTCATATGAAATTTACTCTTAAATAACAATAAACAAGTATGGTGTGACAACTTTTATGCATACGTAAATGTACTGAAATGTACAACAGTAAGCTTTATGACACAGCTATATAGATTCAATTTACAAATCAGTTTTACAAATAGGTACTAGTATTAAATTAGAGGAGCTTATTGAAACATCGTAGGAATTGGTTGGAAATGTAGGTCACAACAGACTTACGACTATTCAGTTTAGTTATTGGACACTAAAGTTTTGTTATAAATACACAATTTGCTCACAATTACGCAAACTCCTTATTTATGTTAGACAAAATACGCATTTAAGTAAAGCAAATTAATGTATGCTTAAGATCACGATTTTGCTATTAAATAGAGATTATACCGCGGCTCGTTATGGAGTAATTATTTTCAATTTACGTAGTGCTTTCATAACGATTTCTGCATTAAATCATAAAACATGAGCATTGGCGGTTGTTTACTTTATATGTATAATGTACGTACAAGACAGGTTGTACTGTATACCTACTAAATAAAGATATGACACACGCGGAGGTAAGCTTTTTTATCGATAACTCGATGATGTCAAAATTTGTATGCTATTTGTTTTTATTTCGTTTTAAATTCGGTAAAACTGTCGTAACGACATTTTTTGTGAGTTAACCAAATTAAACATATTCAAAGTTTTCCTTGATGTTTTTTATACATTTGTTGATAACACGTTTAATCGAGGTTTTTGCCTTGATTGTAAAAAAATGTAATGTGTGTAAAAAAATCTCGGATTTTAAGTTACTCTATAAAAGTTTCAAGTGGAAATTTTTAAAGCCGGTAAAATTCACCGTATTGGCAATCAGCAATACCTTAGTAGTAAAATAATCATTTTGTAGATGAATATCATCAAGTTGATCGTCTGTATCTATCTAAATATCCAAAACATGTCAATATGCTTCTTCCAAGGAGCAGAGTTAGTTAAATGACAGTTCTGGGAAAAGATTTCAGTATTAATTTGGTTCATTACCCGTTCTAGGACTACAAGAAGCCGCTAGAAGAGAGCAGCCCGGCGATACTGAACGCTAGCAAGATACAGACGCTGTTCCACCGGCTGCCGGACATCCTGCAGTGCCACTTGCACTTTCGCACCGCGCTCGCCGACTGCGCTCGAACGTGGGACCGCGACGAAAAGATTGGTGAGTTCATACACAACTAGTTGTATAAACTATACACTATACAGGATCGATTTTTGAGACGGGTTAGTAATAAGGGTGGTACGTTATCAGTAAGCTGCAGGAAAACGTTCCTAGGAAACTAGGGGTCGAAAGACTGGGCCATTTTAGGTTTGTGTACTAGAAATGACAGAAATTGCCAAAAACATTTACATACATTTTGACGGAAAAACGGTCTATCAACTCGAAATATTACTTATTTTGCAACTAGAATTTAAGTTCAGAAATCATGGTTAGTCATAACACCGCACCAGTTTCACGTACGCAGGCATAATCTTCTACAGGTTAAGGTACTTGCTCTTATTGACCCGTCTTAAAAATCCATCCTGTATACAACATCGCCAGCTAATTAACACTTTAATATTTAATGACGATGAGGCGGAAAGTGTTTCACTTTCACACGAAATTATGCAAGCATTTCTCTAATGTGTTACGGGTTGTAAAAATGTCTTGTGGTGTCTAGTGTGATGTGTGTTCGCGGATCGGTTGTAAATTATGGTAATTTGAGTTGATTGATTGGTGATTTGTTCGCTAATTGAGCGAGGTTTTTGTACGGTCATAATTGATACGTTATCGTTGAATGTTTTTAATTTTTATAAACTTGTACGGAAGATATTGGCCCAATACTTCGGTTCTAGTCGGTGAAATTGTTGAAGCAGGATGCATTTAAAGTAATAGCTTATTTTATTAGCATAAAATAGCCGTGAGAACCTAAGCGACTTTTACTCATTAAAACCTTTGCGAAAAAGTAACATTTTCCAAAGAAACAGACGTCTGCTGTGGATAGACCCATAAATCAGGATGTTTTAGAATTTATAATATTATGTATATATAAGAAAGAATAATTTATAAAATTTCTTTGTTTGAACACTCATTTTTTAAAGCATCATTTAAATACTCTTTCCTACAGATTTTTCCTTATTGCTCTAGCATATATGTATATCTTCCTTTATATGAAATACTGGCTTTTACAATATTAGTAATGATTCTATTAATCGTTCCAGGCGAGGTCTTCCTAAACGCGTTTTCCAAAGCGGTGGTGCTCGACGTATACTCCGACTTTATAAACAACTTCTCGGTTGCCATGGAGCTGGCCAAGATGGAGTCGAAACGCAAGTCGGCGCTGGCTGACTTCTTCAAAGTGAAACAGATCAGCGCACACGACAGGCTGTCATTCTTCGGGCTGATGGTGAAACCGGTGCAGCGGTTCCCGCAGTTTATTATGTTTCTACAGGTAAGGATTGTGACTTTAGGTAGTTTTTGTTAGCTATAATGATCAACCTTTATTTGTAACTAGCTGCGCTCCGCGGTTTCGCCCGTGTGGCTCCGCTTCTGTTGGTCTTAGCGTGATGACATCATCACGCTAAGACCAACAGAAACGGACCAACGGAAGCGGACTATAGGCTATACATATAGCCTATAGTCTTCGATAAATGGGCTGTCAAACACCAAAAGAATTATTCAAATCGGACCTTGAGATTAGCGCGTTCAAACAAACAAACAAACTCTTCAGCTTTATAATATTATAGTATAGATTTATTTCTAAAATATTCAATTAAAGTAAATTAAAATCTAAAGTATTAATCAAATGTAACATATTCAACATTATGTTTGATTTATGATTGTAGTTTAGAACCACATTCCAGAAATAAGGTCATGGGAATGTAGATAAATGAAATAATTTATCCATGTCTTGAGATTTACAACAAACAATAATTGTTCTGTTTGACTCACATTTTCTATGTTATTTGATATTTCAGGATCTCTTAAAACACACGCCTCCGGGACACGTGGATAGAGTTGCATTACAACGAGCTCTGACCAGATTGGAGGCGCTGGCCGATGCTCTCAATGAGAGGAAACGGGACGCGGAGAGGACGCAGGTAAATAATAATGGTTTATTTGTGAAGTTCTCTAGTTGTATATAGTGCTATTTATTTCTGTAAGTTCTTCTTTATTTCTATTTTTATTAATTGGACACCAATTATTATTGGAGCAGGATTTGTTTTAAATTTTTCGAAACTATTCAACTTTTCCGTTTTGACCTGTCATTAAAAAAAAAAACTTGTTTTTAATTTAATAATTAACATTTTATTCCGACATGTCTTTATTAGCGCCGAGGTATCTTTATTAGAGGCGATTAAAGCTTCACGCGTCCTACGTACATTATTTGCTCGTAACTAAATCAGTATGTTATAGTTGGACGCGTGAGGGGTTAAATTTTTATCATAAAGATTCAGGGCTTCTGAAAGAAGTCAAGTTGAATGAATAAATGTTGACTTTTAATTTATTAGTAGAACATAATAATTAATAATACATATTGTATGCTCAACAGGCGTTCCGCGGAGCCCTAAGACGGTTGACACGTGGTGGTATGACGGGCGCGGGCGGTGCGGGCGGTGCAGCTCGGTTCGGCGCCGCGCGGTTGCTCGCTTCGCGCGCAGACAGGAGGCATCTGTTGCGGCAGGACGACTTGTTGCAATTGGTTAGTAAATTGTTTATGTAGATTTTGCGTGTATGTGCTTGAGTGTATGCGTTTGCGTGAGTGCGTGAGCTTGCGAGCGTGTGCGTGCAGGTGCGTGCGTGCGGGCGGGCGTGCGTGCGTACGTGCGTGGACGTGCTTATCATTTTATTGAATGACGAATTTGACTGTTTATGTCACTACATAATACATT
The DNA here is from genome assembly GCA_907164665.1 of Colias nastes. Lineage (NCBI taxonomy): Eukaryota > Metazoa > Arthropoda > Insecta > Lepidoptera > Pieridae > Colias > Colias nastes. The sequence continues at coordinate 11,900 of CAJQZM010043844.1, forward strand.
GTATAAAGTTGTCAAAGTTGTATGAACTTTAAAACGATGCAACGGAATTTGTGCGGTCTTTTTTAAATAGAAAGAGTGGTGCAAGAGCAAGGTTTTAGTATAAAAAATAAAAATGTTAAGTTTTAGACAGCTTAACACGCGAAGTGGCGGGTGAAAAGTGCATTCGTGCTTTCAACGTGTGTGTGTGTGTGTACGTGCGTGCGTGCGTTCTTGCGTGCATACGTGCGTTTTTGCGTGCGTGCACAATATTAAAGTCTCCTATTATAATTATTGTTCCCTTCACAGGAGTTCAACCAATCGGGCACGCTAACAAAGTGCAAACCACGGCGGCTACTCCTACTCAACGATCTAGTGGTGTGCGTGTCGGTGGGCGCGGGCGGCGAGGAGGCGGAGCG
>CAJQZM010043885.1:0-10308 GCA_907164665.1 Colias nastes
TATTGAAGATAGAACAAAAAAATGTTCTACGGTATTATAGAATGGATTAATATCTACAAGAAAGTCCGCGATACCATATTATGTCCATCTTCAGTAGTTACGTTACTACAACAACTTTTTTACGTTTTCAAAGTAAATAGAAGTGCCGACAGTAATCAAACCATGATAGCCATACACATATATTAATCCTTATCCCATTAAATGATGTTTTATTATAGACTGTTTCAATACCAGCAAAACACTTTTTAAATGAAAAAAATTGGATATTCCATTCAAAAGATATAACGAATTTTTAAGTGTCAATCTACAGAAAATAGTAGGTATACTGTTCAATACAATGAGCTGGCCGTAGTGCGGGACGGGGTAAAGGTGATTTTCATATTATGATTAAAAATAAAACCTATAGTCCGACCTATAGTAGACTTTTCACTGTCACGATATCGCTATCTATGCGGGTGAAACCGCAGGGCATTGCTAGTATATTATAAAGTTGCAGAGTTTGTTTGTTTGTTTGTTCGAACGCGCTAATCTCAGGAACTACTGGTCCGATTTGAAAAATTCATTCGGTGTTAGATAGCCCATTTATCAAGGAAGCCTATAGGTTGTGCTATAGGCTATAATATATCATCACGCTATGACCAACAGGAGCGGACCACTGCGGGTAAAACCGCGGGGCACAGCTGCTAGTATCTATAATATGTATGGAACAGCCCTTTGATGTCATAGCATGCCTTTGTAACCGACTAAAATCCCACTGTGTTCCTTTAAGCCGCTTTAATAATAGGGCCGTGGGTGTTGGTTCGAATTCTTCCGCAACTGCCTTCATTAGCCTAGCCTAGTCCAGTTTTTAAAGTCGATTTTATTATATTATTTTATTCAAATTATCCCGTGATATTATGATTAATTCATAAAATTATAAAGATTAAAGAAATAGGTTTAAAAATACATCTCTCACATTTTAACACAAGGCATTATTGACCTTATCAATACGATATTAAGGTATAATTCTGATTGATAAATAAAATATTGTTTTAAGTTAAGAAAAAGACGCAAATAACGCTGTGCGTCATTATGTTATTTATTAAAAGATGCTCTTAGCAACGGCTCTTATCAATATTTGTTTTATTTTTAATCTTAAAATATTTACTTTGTCAATGCCCGCCCCTCTTTAAAATTAAAATAACATAGATTTTAAGGAAAAATTTAGCAAAAAAATGTTGACGTAATTTTTTTTGTTTAAGTATTTTTTACGTCGTGATCAGTGTATGAAAAACTAATAGTTCCTTCGCGCTTAGTATACCAATAGTGGGACACCCTGTATAGTAACCATGCGTGTGCGAAGCCTAGAGTTAGTATGATATTCTATTGGTAAGAAGAAAGAAAGATAGTAAGTATTGTTTCTAAGCAATACTATAAATTATAATCTATACTTATATTATAAAGCTGAAGATTTTGTTTGTTTGAACGCGCTAATCTCAGGAACTACTGGTCCGATTTGAAAAATTATTTCGGTATTAGCCCATTTATCGAGGAAGGCTATATATTATAGGCTATAATATATCATCACGCTAAGACCATCTGGAGCGGAGCTATGCAGGTAAAACCGCGGGGCACAGCAAGTTACTTATAAAATGACCCGCCCTCGCTCGTTCAATATTTACGTCATACAAAGACATTTTAAATAACAATTAACATCAGCAAATAACTGTTATCTCTATTGATAATAAGAACAATTCTGTATTTATCAAATGTGTCAAGCCGTTCATTGACTATTTTCTCCCTTATCATGTAAGTACTAATTTGAGTTTGAGTTCGAAACTTAAAACATTTTGTTAATGAACTTTAAATATGGGAAATTAGAAATCTACATTAGTTAGACAGCTACGCATAACGCAATATATTTTCTAGTATAGATGAAAAATAAATAAAATCTGCAGGCGATTTATGAAATCTCAAGAAATATTAAAAAGAAGGAGGATTCGATCTTTCGTGTCTTTGCATTGGATAAGTCAATAAATACTTAACCACTTTTTGAAAGAAAAAAAGCTTTATTGCCAACAAAAACTTAGACTACCTTAACTTAAAAAGTAAACAGATATTAGGCAATCGGAACAGACTCAGCCATGCTGTGGGCTAACACCCGAACAGCGCTGATTTTCAGTCTGCCCGCGTATTTTTCCGAGGTCCTACATTTATATAAATCTATTATATAAAAATAAGTCGGGTTTTCCTTCCTGACGCTGTAACTCCAGAATGCACGAACCGATTTCCACGGTTTTGCATTCGTTGGAAAGGTCTCGGGCTCCGTGAGGTTTATAGCAAAGAAAAGGTGTATCTCTAAGGAGTTCGCCCGGTTTGCTAGTACTAATCATAAAAATTACATCTACAGTTCTTATCAATAAAAATAAAAAAAATAAAAATTTTGACTTTTGACAGTTCTTTAACCAGTAAAAAGCTACATTATTCCTTATTGAATTAGCCCATATTTATTTTACTTCACTACATATTATAAAACAAAGTCCCCCACAACGTCTGTCTGTTCGTGATTAACTTAAAAACTACTGCTCTGATTTTCATTCTGTTTTCACCAATGGATGTGGTTATCGACGAATTTTTTAGTATATTTTTATTAAGTTTTACTTGGCTAGTAATTAAAAAATACATACCTAAAACGATCATATTTCGCGTATTTCCTCCAATCTTTAGGATCTGATTTGTAGCTTAGCATTAATTTCTGAACCTCCTGTATATTGACGTGGTTCTTTGAGAACACCCTGTGCAGCTCTTCTACCAATCTCTCGAGTCCTGTGATTTGTCTGGAATATAAAATTTGCTATTGAGAGGTATTTTTTCATCCTACTAATATTATAAACGCCAAAGTTTGTGAGGATGGATGGATGTATGTTATTCTCTCACGTAAAAACAATTGAACCGATTACAACGAAATTTGGTATGTAGGTAGCTGAAGACCCAGAATAAGACATAGGCTACTTTTTATCCCGGAAATTCCACAGGAGCGAGAACTATATATGCGGGTTTTTCTTTGAGAACGTGGGCGAAGCCGCTGGCGGAAATCTAGTACATTGTGAAGAGTAAATAAGTAATGAAAAAAATGCAGCTTGTATAAGTATCATAAATAAAGAAGAAAGGTAAAAGGAAAAAAGCAGAAAATATTTATCTTTCTTTCTTGGTGGCTCCTATTTCTCTGTAGTTAAAGAAACTTAACCCACCCCCTTATCCAAAGCAACGACTATGCTAAATAACGTTCAGTCAACACGTTGAATGTTACATTCAACAAATTGACGAGTTGTTTAGTCATTCAATTGAATGTCGTCATTCAATGAACGTGCTAGTCATTCAATCAATTAGCAGATTCAACCAGATGACTGAGACATATTATGTAGCCGGGATGACCTAATCATCACTACATAGTATAAAACAAAGTCGCTTTTTCTGTCCCTATATCCCTATGTATGCTTAAATCTTTAAAACTACGCAACGGATTTTGATGCGTTTTTTTAATAGATAGAGTGATGCTCGAAGAAGGTTCATATATAATTTATTAGGTTTTAGACAAGGCGGGCGAAGCCGCGGAAAGCTAGTAGAGAATATACTTACAATTCAACTTTTAACGGCCTTTCTATACACATCTGATCCAGATCGAGATTGTGAACACATTCTGACAGCTTCGCTTTGCAATTCGCGTTTTCGATGTCCATTTTTCTGAAACAAAATAAATCATCAAGTATTTATATAACTTACTAGCTGTTCCCCGCGGTCACACCCGCATTGCTCCGCTCCTGTTGGTCTTAGCGTGATGATATATAGCCTATAGCCTTCCTCGATAAATGGGCTATCTAACACTGAAATAATTTTTCAAATCGGACCAGTAGCACCTGAGATTAGCGCGTTCAAACAAACAAACAAACTCTTCAGCTTTATAATATTAAGTATAGATTAGTTATAGTTATTCTGGTAAAAAGCTACAACATTGCCAAGTTTTATCAAAATACCTTCAGTGGTTTTCCCGCGAAAGAGTGAAAAACATCCATACATCCAACAAACTTTGGCATTCATTTATCTATACTTTTTATAATATTATAAAGCTGAAGAGGTTGTTTGTTTGAACGCGCGAATCTCAAGAACTACTGGTCCGATTTGAAAAATTATTTCGGTGTTAGATAGCCCATTTATCGAGGAAGGTTATAGGACCAACAGGACCATCACGCTAGGACCAACAGGAGCGGAGCAATGCGGGTAATACCGCGGGGCACAGCTAGTCTGGTAAAGCCACTGCCAACTGCCAAGTATTATCAAAATTCGTTCAGTGGTTTTTCCGTAAAGAGTGAAAAACATCCATACATCCAACAAACTTTGGCATTCATTTATGTTTCTCATTTCCATAATACTCGGGTACCACCAGAAGGACGGTACCCGGATCTTTGGAAGGCTTACGTGGGGACACGGATCCAACACGCAGAGGCCCTTTCGAGAATTTTCATGTGTTGTGGGACACCCGCCGCAGCCTGCCCATGACTGCACTATAGAGATACAGCCCTAGGCAGTCCGCGGCCGATGTAGGACTATTGCAGGGTATGGAAATTTAATAATTGGGCTATGGATTGTGATGCTAAATGGACTGGTATTGGGGACTATGGGAAACTATGGCACCTGCCTTTCTACTAAAAGAAAGTAAAAATATGTTGGCAGGTGGTGACTCGCCCTCTCACTGTATGGGCCCCCGAAATAAGTCGCTGCAATAGTGCGACAAGGGGGCAACATATTGTGAGCAGCTAAGGGTGGAGAGGCGTCCCTGGACTTTATTATTATTATTGTAGTAAAGTTTCTAAGAATAATACGTAAACAAATTTAATCTAGTCTTCTTGTGAATAACAGTATGATTAATGTATTTACAATTATGTAGGTAATCTATTATCTATACATATAATAAATCTGTAGAATGGTCAATTCTGTACATTGAAAATATTGAAAAAATAAATAGCAGGGGGTGTTACTGGATCGATACCAAACCCAAATATGTGATTAAAAAATTTTTGTCTGTCTGTCTGTATGTTCAGGCATTCCGTGATAACTAACGGTTCGATTTCGATGAAACTTGGTATAATTATACCTTATTATCCGGGGCATAAAATAGGATACTTTTTATCCCGGAAAAATACGTAGAAAAAATAAATCTTAATTTTTCCGCGCGGACGGAGTCGCGGGCGGAAGCTAGTAATAATTAATAATAAGATAGAAAAGTCCCGGTTCCATCTGGTTTTAATTTGTTTTCATAGAAACTTGTACAAACATAATACTTTGTAGATAAAGTATTTACCAAATAAGGAACGTTATCAGTAAGCATAGAAATATTATTAAAATTTCAAATAGATTTCTTATCATCACTACATAGTATAAAACAAAGTCGCTTTCTCTGTCCCTATGTCCCTATGTCCCTTTGTATGCTTAAATCTTTGAAACTACGCAACGGATTTTGATGTGGTTTTTTTTAATAGATAGAGTGATTCAAGAGGAAGGCTTATATGTATAATAACATCCATTAAATAGTGGATAAGTACTGTTATTTTTGAGGTTTCTAATGTGATGTCGTAAATAATTCCATTTTTTCCGCTTACATTGCAAACGCAGGCTGCACCCTACGAGTTTTATCAAAATAATGTACTAAGTATTGTACACATTGAAAAGGTCTACAGAAAAGTCCGTGATGGTATATGTCTATCTCTTATGGATAACCCACAATAACTTTTTTTGTCATTTACTTTTTACGACAAATAATGGCTAATTTTCGAAGCGATTTTAAACAAAACAGCATTAATCCTTAACCAATTAAATACCTTGAATACATTGTTCATTTAATATAGATCTATATGGCCCTTTACACCGTATGATTTAAGTGAATATTTTCGAAGATATTACAGATTTAAAAATTGCGGGACGTAGCGTTTGCGGCGGTACCGGCCGGCCGCCATTGCACCCGTGCGAAGCCGGGGCGGGTCGCTAGTTGTTATATATTTTTTTTTAATCTACAATTAATGTTACAAAAACGAAGGAGGTTACGATAACCTCCTTCGTTCGAAAAAAATACGATTATTTTTTTTCTTTATTCGTAGTAAAAAAAATACAGCTATACAGTATACACGTGGTATACACACACCATGGTATACGGCAACGTTCTTAGGGATGACGAGGCGTCCTTAAGGATGCCGCACCGTCCTGTAGCTTGCCGAAGCGCCTCAATATCGTATTTCTCATCATAACAGTCTCAGAGTTGTTACAAGCTAGAGTCTGGCCAGCCAGAGCTGAACCCAGTGTTTTTTGTAGCGGCCACACTATCTGGAATGTTATCATGGCGTTTCTGCGTAGTTAGTTGTCAGTTTTGTTGAAAAAGGTTCAAATTATTTGCGAATTTATTGGTTTTAGTGTTGAAATATGGGTAAAACTATAAAGAATGCTGTGCGGCAGCTTTTAATTAGGTATAATAATTAGTAAATACAAAGAGTTACAATCTGTGGTTACAATGATTAGTATTTATACAAAAAAAATAATGTAAGTCAAATGTTTTATTGACAGGGCTACCACATCCTTTAATAACTTTTAAATCCTGATTTGTTGTGTACCTAATGTACCCATATACTATGATCACCTCTAAGAATATCAAAAGTATCAAAATTTTTTTTTCGTAACTAAGCCGATGTTACCAGGTCCATATTTTTTAAATTTGCCGTCTTTTACTGGGTTCAGCTTTGGCTGGCCAGACTCTAGTTGTCTGAATTGTAAAATATGGTGGACTGGGATCTAGTGTTCATAGCCTCGGCGCCGGCGGCGTACCGAAGGATGCCGAAGCATCCCGAAGCATTCTCAAGGCTGCCGATACAGCAGCCTCAAGCATACCGAAGCGGTATTTTTGTTATTACGACCACGGAAATTTCTACTTTATTGCCATTATGTTACAGTATATTGGTATTTGCCACCTAAAATCCTCAGTCGTACCGATGCCGATAATGGGTGCCGGGCCTAAAGCTACGTGAGTAGCTGCTATTATTCAAACGTAACATAGGCTACTTACATTAAAGAATTTATATAGTTTCAACTTAAATCTAGTTAAACCTAGATAAATAATTAAATCCGGTTTATTTTGCGTAATTTTCGTTATATCGACTCATTAAAGTAATTACTGTGTATCTATTCAAGTAAATAATAAACTAGCTTTCTGCACGCGGCCTCGTCTGCTTTAACACATTGCAAATTATTTAGTAAAACCTTCCACATGATCCACTATATACCTCAAGAAAATCAGCCAATCAATTCATTAAATACAATAATAAACAATACGGCTGAAAATCATTCTGACTGTTAAACGCAAAGAGCCTAGGCTCTCAATGAAACGGCAGATTTAAAAATATGTCTGCGACATAAAGATTGTTTGATGCAATAACAAAATGATAAACATCACAATTGTTTACAAAGCTTTATATAATTAAGTATATTATATAGATAATGTTATTTTAATGATAGGTCTGATTGTTTTTTGTAAGTATTATTATAATAGATAATAACTTATAATACGTTTGGTTTACGAAAATGAAACCATATATCTGACCATACTCACAAAGTTGAATAAAATTTGTTTTCAGTCTTCATATGTATCATGTAAAACAAAGTTGCTGTCGCTGTCTGTCCGTCCCTATGTATGCTTAAATCTTTAAAACTACGCAACGGATTTTGATGCAGATTTTTTAATAGATAGAGTGATTCTCGAAAAATGTTTTAGCATCTAATTTATTAGATTTTAAACAAAGCAGGCAAAGCCGCGGGCGAAAAGCTATTCCTATCCTATCCTAATATCCTATCCTATCCTACTAATATTATAAATGCGAAAGTTTTTGAGGATGGATGTATATATATATGTATGTTTGTTACTCTTTCACGCAAATACTACTAAACCGATTACAATGAAATTAAGCACACATATAGAGGGTAACTTGGATTAACACATAGGATAGGTTTTATCCCGGAAATCCCACGGGAACGAGAACTATGCGGGTTTTTCTTTGAAAACGCGGGCGAAGCCGCGGGCGGAAAACTAGTAAAATATAATATGACGTAGAGCTTTTATTATTTTTCTTTTGTCTCCCTCTTATTATTATTAATTTATTCGTATATAGAATAACTTTATTTATCTAAGAGATGATAATTATTCCATTGACGCTATATAATGTAAATAAAACATTATATTTATTACCTATTTCTAGTTACTATAAAAGCTCATATTTCTATACCTTCCGTAAGATCTAGGTCATCTTCTTTGTGACTAACAGTATTATATGTATAAATGAATGAAAATTAATATAAATAAATGTTTTTTTTTTTATAATGGCAATTTATGCGGTTTATTACAGCACAGATAAGAAATAATACCTAACTGTAATAGTACCTTAATTGAATATTTTGAAAATAGGAAACTGTACAGGAAAAAATGTTTTATTTTTAGATTTTTTTATACTAAATTTCTTGTTATATTTAATCACGACCTTTTATTTACTTTTATTAGGCAGATACTATTATATATTTCAAAAGTTACAACAATTTATTTCAAAAGTTTATAATATTGTTTTGCCATCAGTAAGCTAAGGATATGATTTATTTAATTTTTCCTCCTTTTTTGAGGTAGGTCAAAATGTTTAATAGTAATATAAACAGTTAATTGTATCAATAAAATCGTTTTTATTAACATAAATATTAATATAATATGCTAAGTTGAAATTATAATTGTTAATTTAAATTAATATGGATATAAGAAATAATTAAATATTATATAAATTATATTATTTATTACTTTAGTGATTTAATTCTATGACTCAGTAGTAAGTGGCTTTGAATTGCATCAGGGTGCAGGCACTATGGTAATACTGTGGTGCAGGTTCAATCCCGACTTATCTATACTTAATATTATAAAATCTGAAGAGTTTGTTTGTTTGAACGCGCTAATCTCAGAAACTACTGGTCCGATTTGAAAAATTCTTTCGGTGTTAGATGCCCATTTATCGAGGAAGACTATAGGCTATATATCATCACGCTAAGACCAACAGGAGCTGAGCAATGCGGGTAAAACCGCGGGGCAAATATAGTTAACATTGTGCCGTGCGTGTATCTATCTCTAGAGTCTAGATACATAAAACTATCGTTTCACAATGTTAGTTACTCCTCGTAAACGGCTGGATCGATTCTCATGAAATTTTATGTGCTTATCGGGTAGGTCTGAGAATCGGCCATCATCTATGTATAATGTATATGCCCCTGTGCTGAGAGTAAGGCAGAACAACGTTTGCTGGGATAGATAGTTATTATATACCAGCTACGTATGTAATGTCAAATTCAGTAAGTATGTGTTATCTTTTTTAACTTTGCATAGCTTCTATCGCGGGCCTTGAGCGCGGCGACCGAATGTAAAGATTCCGTAACGAAAAACCTAACACCCCACCAACCGGCTTTAGCTTTACCGCGGCAGTCCTCGAGTGCCACACGTATTTTTTTATGTTATGTTTATGCTTTATAAAAAAACTAGATTTCCGCCCGCGGCTTCGCCCGCGTTTTCAAAAGAAAACCCGCATAGTTCCCGTTCCCGTGGGATTTCCGGGCCTATGTGTTAATCCAAGTTACCCTCTATATGTGTGCTAAATTTCATTGTAATCGGTTCAGTAGTATTTGCGTGAAAGAGTAACAAACACACACACACACACACACACATCCTCACAAACTTTCTCATAATTATTATAGATAATATTATTAAGTAAGAAGTAGGATAGTATTTTAATATTAGTATTCTTTGATATAAGTGGCTTTGTGTAACACCTTTTTTTATCTATCTAGATTCTAGATTATTAAGAAATAAGGAATGTGGCTATAAGATAAATCAGTTTCAAATTATGTAGTAATATACGCTCTAAAAATATGTGCGTTATAGTAGAGCCATTTTAATAAGCAACATTTGACAGTTCAACAAAATTCAACAACGTAACCTAGTAACGACGACATAGAATAACATGATATTTCGTTTTGTTAGAACTGCACATTTGCTTAACTTTTTTCAATTACGATTACATATTTATAATAATAATGACCGATACAAGTAATTTTAGGATTTGATTTTACTGATAAACCATTCTAAACATAATAAACAATTTCTGATTTAAAGAACTGACGTTGCTACAATGTTGTTGTCTAAATACCAGAGACGTTATGTAGCGACACCTCGCTCTGAATCGCGCAAGCGAAATGTTTTCGCTA
>CAJQZM010043887.1:0-10268 GCA_907164665.1 Colias nastes
TATTGAAGATAGAACAAAAAAATGTTCTACGGTATTATAGAATGGATCAATATCTACAAGAAAGTCCGCGATACCATATTATGTCCATCTTCAGTAGTTACGTTACTACAACAACTTTTTTACGTTTTCAAAGTAAATAGAAGTGCCGACAGTAATCAAACCATGATAGCCATACACATATATTAATCCTTATCCCATTAAATGATGTTTTATTATAGACTGTTTCAATACCAGCAAAACACTTTTTAAATGAAAAAAATTGGATATTCCATTCAAAAGATATAACGAATTTTTAAGTGTCAATCTACAGAAAATAGTAGGTATACTGTTCAATACAATGAGCTGGCCGTAGTGCGGGACGGGGTAAAGGTGATCCTATAGTCCGACCTATAGTAGACTTTTCACTGTCACGATATCGCTATCTATGCGGGTGAAACCGCAGGGCATTGCTAGTATATTATAAAGTTGCAGAGTTTGTTTGTTTGTTTGTTCGAACGCGCTAATCTCAGGAACTACTGGTCCGATTTGAAAAATTCATTCGGTGTTAGATAGCCCATTTATCAAGGAAGCCTATAGGTTGTGCTATAGGCTATAATATATCATCACGCTATGACCAACAGGAGCGGACCACTGCGGGTAAAACCGCGGGGCACAGCTGCTAGTATCTATAATATGTATGGAACAGCCCTTTGATGTCATAGCATGCCTTTGTAACCGACTAAAATCCCACTGTGTTCCTTTAAGCCGCTTTAATAATAGGGCCGTGGGTGTTGGTTCGAATTCTTCCGCAACTGCCTTCATTAGCCTAGCCTAGTCCAGTTTTTAAAGTCGATTTTATTATATTATTTTATTCAAATTATCCCGTGATATTATGATTAATTCATAAAATTATAAAGATTAAAGAAATAGGTTTAAAAATACATCTCTCACATTTTAACACAAGGCATTATTGACCTTATCAATACGATATTAAGGTATAATTCTGATTGATAAATAAAATATTGTTTTAAGTTAAGAAAAAGACGCAAATAACGCTGTGCGTCATTATGTTATTTATTAAAAGATGCTCTTAGCAACGGCTCTTATCAATATTTGTTTTATTTTTAATCTTAAAATATTTACTTTGTCAATGCCCGCCCCTCTTTAAAATTAAAATAACATAGATTTTAAGGAAAAATTAAGCAAAAAAATTTTATTTGTTTAAGTATTTTTTACGTCGTGATCAGTGTATGAAAAACTAATAGTTCCTTCGCGCTTAGTATACCAATAGTGGGACACCCTGTATAGTAACCATGCGTGTGCGAAGCCTAGAGTTAGTATGATATTCTATTGGTAAGAAGAAAGAAAGATAGTAAGTATTGTTTCTAAGCAATACTATAAATTATAATCTATACTTATATTATAAAGCTGAAGATTTTGTTTGTTTGAACGCGCTAATCTCAGGAACTACTGGTCCGATTTGAAAAATTATTTCGGTATTAGCCCATTTATCGAGGAAGGCTATATATTATAGGCTATAATATATCATCACGCTAAGACCATCTGGAGCGGAGCTATGCAGGTAAAACCGCGGGGCACAGCTAGTTACTTATAAAATGACCCGCCCTCGCTCGTTCAATATTTACGTCATACAAAGACATTTTAAATAACAATTAACATCAGCAAATAACTGTTATCTCTATTGATAATAAGAACAATTCTGTATTTATCAAATGTGTCAAGCCGTTCATTGACTATTTTCTCCCTTATCATGTAAGTACTAATTTGAGTTTGAGTTCGAAACTTAAAACATTTTGTTAATGAACTTTAAATATGGGAAATTAGAAATCTACATTAGTTAGACAGCTACGCATAACGCAATATATTTTCTAGTATAGATGAAAAATAAATAAAATCTGCAGGCGATTTATGAAATCTCAAGAAATATTAAAAAGAAGGAGGATTCGATCTTTCGTGTCTTTGCATTGGATAAGTCAATAAATACTTAACCACTTTTTGAAAGAAAAAAAGCTTTATTGCCAACAAAAACTTAGACTACCTTAACTTAAAAAGTAAACAGATATTAGGCAATCGGAACAGACTCAGCCATGCTGTGGGCTAACACCCGAACAGCGCTGATTTTCAGTCTGCCCGCGTATTTTTCCGAGGTCCTACATTTATATAAATCTATTATATAAAAATAAGTCGGGTTTTCCTTCCTGACGCTGTAACTCCAGAATGCACGAACCGATTTCCACGGTTTTGCATTCGTTGGAAAGGTCTCGGGCTCCGTGAGGTTTATAGCAAAGAAAAGGTGTATCTCTAAGGAGTTCGCCCGGTTTGCTAGTACTAATCATAAAAATTACATCTACAGTTCTTATCAATAAAAATAAAAAAAATAAAAATTTTGACTTTTGACAGTTCTTTAACCAGTAAAAAGCTACATTATTCCTTATTGAATTAGCCCATATTTATTTTACTTCACTACATATTATAAAACAAAGTCCCCCACAACGTCTGTCTGTTCGTGATTAACTTAAAAACTACTGCTCTGATTTTCATTCTGTTTTCACCAATGGATGTGGTTATCGACGAATTTTTTAGTATATTTTTATTAAGTTTTACTTGGCTAGTAATTAAAAAATACATACCTAAAACGATCATATTTCGCGTATTTCCTCCAATCTTTAGGATCTGATTTGTAGCTTAGCATTAATTTCTGAACCTCCTGTATATTGACGTGGTTCTTTGAGAACACCCTGTGCAGCTCTTCTACCAATCTCTCGAGTCCTGTGATTTGTCTGGAATATAAAATTTGCTATTTTTTCATCCTACTAATATTATAAACGCCAAAGTTTGTGAGGATGGATGGATGTATGTTATTCTCTCACGTAAAAACAATTGAACCGATTACAACGAAATTTGGTATGTAGGTAGCTGAAGACCCAGAATAAGACATAGGCTACTTTTTATCCCGGAAATTCCACAGGAGCGAGAACTATATATGCGGGTTTTTCTTTGAGAACGTGGGCGAAGCCGCTGGCGGAAATCTAGTACATTGTGAAGAGTAAATAAGTAATGAAAAAAATGCAGCTTGTATAAGTATCATAAATAAAGAAGAAAGGTAAAAGGAAAAAAGCAGAAAATATTTATCTTTCTTTCTTGGTGGCTCCTATTTCTCTGTAGTTAAAGAAACTTAACCCACCCCCTTATCCAAAGCAACGACTATGCTAAATAACGTTCAGTCAACACGTTGAATGTTACATTCAACAAATTGACGAATTGTTTAGTCATTCAATTGAATGTCGTCATTCAATGAACGTGCTAGTCATTCAATCAATTAGCAGATTCAACCAGATGACTGAGACATATTATGTAGCCGGGATGACCTAATCATCACTACATAGTATAAAACAAAGTCGCTTTTTCTGTCCCTATATCCCTATGTATGCTTAAATCTTTAAAACTACGCAACGGATTTTGATGCGTTTTTTTAATAGATAGAGTGATGCTCGAAGAAGGTTCATATATAATTTATTAGGTTTTAGACAAGGCGGACGAAGCCGCGGAAAGCTAGTAGAGAATATACTTACAATTCAACTTTTAACGGCCTTTCTATACACATCTGATCCAGATCGAGATTGTGAACACATTCTGACAGCTTCGCTTTGCAATTCGCGTTTTCGATGTCCATTTTTCTGAAACAAAATAAATCATCAAGTATTTATATAACTTACTAGCTGTTCCCCGCGGTCACACCCGCATTGCTCCGCTCCTGTTGGTCTTAGCGTGATGATATATAGCCTATAGCCTTCCTCGATAAATGGGCTATCTAACACTGAAATAATTTTTCAAATCGGACCAGTAGCACCTGAGATTAGCGCGTTCAAACAAACAAACAAACTCTTCAGCTTTATAATATTAAGTATAGATTAGTTATAGTTATTCTGGTAAAAAGCTACAACATTGCCAAGTTTTATCAAAATACCTTCAGTGGTTTTCCCGCGAAAGAGTGAAAAACATCCATACATCCAACAAACTTTGGCATTCATTTATCTATACTTTTTATAATATTATAAAGCTGAAGAGGTTGTTTGTTTGAACGCGCGAATCTCAAGAACTACTGGTCCGATTTGAAAAATTATTTCGGTGTTAGATAGCCCATTTATCGAGGAAGGTTATAGGACCAACAGGACCATCACGCTAGGACCAACAGGAGCGGAGCAATGCGGGTAATACCGCGGGGCACAGCTAGTCTGGTAAAGCCACTGCCAACTGCCAAGTATTATCAAAATTCGTTCAGTGGTTTTTCCGTAAAGAGTGAAAAACATCCATACATCCAACAAACTTTGGCATTCATTTATGTTTCTCATTTCCATAATACTCGGGTACCACCAGAAGGACGGTACCCGGATCTTTGGAAGGCTTACGTGGGGACACGGATCCAACACGCAGAGGCCCTTTCGAGAATTTTCATGTGTTGTGGGACACCCGCCGCAGCCTGCCCATGACTGCACTATAGAGATACAGCCCTAGGCAGTCCGCGGCCGATGTAGGACTATTGCAGGGTATGGAAATTTAATAATTGGGCTATGGATTGTGATGCTAAATGGACTGGTATTGGGGACTATGGGAAACTATGGCACCTGCCTTTCTACTAAAAGAAAGTAAAAATATGTTGGCAGGTGGTGACTCGCCCTCTCACTGTATGGGCCCCCGAAATAAGTCGCTGCAATAGTGCGACAAGGGGGCAACATATTGTGAGCAGCTAAGGGTGGAGAGGCGTCCCTGGACTTTATTATTATTATTGTAGTAAAGTTTCTAAGAATAATACGTAAACAAATTTAATCTAGTCTTCTTGTGAATAACAGTATGATTAATGTATTTACAATTATGTAGGTAATCTATTATCTATACATATAATAAATCTGTAGAATGGTCAATTCTGTACATTGAAAATATTGAAAAAATAAATAGCAGGGGGTGTTACTGGATCGATACCAAACCCAAATATGTGATTAAAAAATTTTTGTCTGTCTGTCTGTATGTTCAGGCATTCCGTGATAACTAACGGTTCGATTTCGATGAAACTTGGTATAATTATACCTTATTATCCTGGGCATAAAATAGGATACTTTTTATCCCGGAAAAATACGTAGAAAAAATAAATCTTAATTTTTCCGCGCGGACGGAGTCGCGGGCGGAAGCTAGTAATAATTAATAATAAGATAGAAAAGTCCCGGTTCCATCTGGTTTTAATTTGTTTTCATAGAAACTTGTACAAACATAATACTTTGTAGATAAAGTATTTACCAAATAAGGAACGTTATCAGTAAGCATAGAAATATTATTAAAATTTCAAATAGATTTCTTATCACTACATAGTATAAAACAAAGTCGCTTTCTCTGTCCCTATGTCCCTATGTCCCTTTGTATGCTTAAATCTTTGAAACTACGCAACGGATTTTGATGTGGTTTTTTTAATAGATAGAGTGATTCAAGAGGAAGGTTTATATGTATAATAACATCCATTAAATAGTGGATAAGTACTGTTATTTTTGAGGTTTCTAATGTGATGTCGTAAATAATTCCATTTTTTCCGCTTACATTGCAAACGCAGGCTGCACCCTACGAGTTTTATCAAAATAATGTACTAAGTATAATTGTACACATTGAAAAGGTCTACAGAAAAGTCCGTGATGGTATATGTCTATCTCTTATGGATAACCCACAATAACTTTTTTTGTCATTTACTTTTTACGACAAATAATGGCTAATTTTCGAAGCGATTTTAAACAAAACAGCATTAATCCTTAACCAATTAAATACCTTGAATACATTGTTCATTTAATATAGATCTATATGGCCCTTTACACCGTATGATTTAAGTGAATATTTTCGAAGATATTACAGATTTAAAAATTGCGGGACGTAGCGTTTGCGGCGGTACCGGCCGGCCGCCATTGCACCCGTGCGAAGCCGGGGCGGGTCGCTAGTTGTTATATATTTTTTTTAATCTACAATTAATGTTACAAAAACGAAGGAGGTTACGATAACCTCCTTCGTTCGAAAAAAATACGATTATTTTTTTTCTTTATTCGTAGTAAAAAAAATACAGCTATACAGTATACACGTGGTATACACACACCATGGTATACGGCAACGTTCTTAGGGATGACGAGGCGTCCTTAAGGATGCCGCACCGTCCTGTAGCTTGCCGAAGCGCCTCAATATCGTATTTCTCATCATAACAGTCTCAGAGTTGTTACAAGCTAGAGTCTGGCCAGCCAGAGCTGAACCCAGTGTTTTTTGTAGCGGCCACACTATCTGGAATGTTATCATGGCGTTTCTGCGTAGTTAGTTGTCAGTTTTGTTGAAAAAGGTTCAAATTATTTGCGAATTTATTGGTTTTAGTGTTGAAATATGGGTAAAACTATAAAGAATGCTGTGCGGCAGCTTTTAATTAGGTATAATAATTAGTAAATACAAAGAGTTACAATCTGTGGTTACAATGATTAGTATTTATACAAAAAAAATAATGTAAGTCAAATGTTTTATTGACAGGGCTACCACATCCTTTAATAACTTTTAAATCCTGATTTGTTGTGTACCTAATGTACCCATATACTATGATCACCTCTAAGAATATCAAAAGTATCAAAATTTTTTTTTCGTAACTAAGCCGATGTTACCAGGTCCATATTTTTTAAATTTGCCGTCTTTTACTGGGTTCAGCTTTGGCTGGCCAGACTCTAGTTGTCTGAATTGTAAAATATGGTGGACTGGGATCTAGTGTTCATAGCCTCGGCGCCGGCGGCGTACCGAAGGATGCCGAAGCATCCCGAAGCATTCTCAAGGCTGCCGATACAGCAGCCTCAAGCATACCGAAGCGGTATTTTTGTTATTACGACCACGGAAATTTCTACTTTATTGCCATTATGTTACAGTATATTGGTATTTGCCACCTAAAATCCTCAGTCGTACCGATGCCGATAATGGGTGCCGGGCCTAAAGCTACGTGAGTAGCTGCTATTATTCAAACGTAACATAGGCTACTTACATTAAAGAATTTATATAGTTTCAACTTAAATCTAGTTAAACCTAGATAAATAATTAAATCCGGTTTATTTTGCGTAATTTTCGTTATATCGACTCATTAAAGTAATTACTGTGTATCTATTCAAGTAAATAATAAACTAGCTTTCTGCACGCGGCCTCGTCTGCTTTAACACATTGCAAATTATTTAGTAAAACCTTCCACATGATCCACTATATACCTCAAGAAAATCAGCCAATCAATTCATTAAATACAATAATAAACAATACGGCTGAAAATCATTCTGACTGTTAAACGCAAAGAGCCTAGGCTCTCAATGAAACGGCAGATTTAAAAATATGACTGCGACATAAAGATTGTTTGATGCAATAACAAAATGATAAACATCACAATTGTTTACAAAGCTTTATATAATTAAGTATATTATATAGATAATGTTATTTTAATGATAGGTCTGATTGTTTTTTGTAAGTATTATTATAATAGATAATAACTTATAATACGTTTGGTTTACGAAAATGAAACCATATATCTGACCATACTCACAAAGTTGAATAAAATTTGTTTTCAGTCTTCATACCTATGTATCATGTAAAACAAAGTTGCTGTCGCTGTCTGTCCGTCCCTATGTATGCTTAAATCTTTAAAACTACGCAACGGATTTTGATGCAGATTTTTTAATAGATAGAGTGATTCTCGAAAAATGTTTTAGCATCTAATTTATTAGATTTTAAACAAAGCAGGCAAAGCCGCGGGCGAAAAGCTATTCCTATCCTATCCTAATATCCTATCCTATCCTACTAATATTATAAATGCGAAAGTTTTTGAGGATGGATGTATATATATATGTATGTTTGTTACTCTTTCACGCAAATACTACTAAACCGATTACAATGAAATTAAGCACACATATAGAGGGTAACTTGGATTAACACATAGGATAGGTTTTATCCCGGAAATCCCACGGGAACGAGAACTATGCGGGTTTTTCTTTGAAAACGCGGGCGAAGCCGCGGGCGGAAAACTAGTAAAATATAATATGACGTAGAGCTTTTATTATTTTTCTTTTGTCTCCCTCTTATTATTATTAATTTATTCGTATATAGAATAACTTTATTTATCTAAGAGATGATAATTATTCCATTGACGCTATATAATGTAAATAAAACATTATATTTATTACCTATTTCTAGTTACTATAAAAGCTCATATTTCTATACCTTCCGTAAGATCTAGGTCATCTTCTTTGTGACTAACAGTATTATATGTATAAATGAATGAAAATTAATATAAATAAATGTTTTTTTTTTATAATGGCAATTTATGCGGTTTATTACAGCACAGATAAGAAATAATACCTAACTGTAATAGTACCTTAATTGAATATTTTGAAAATAGGAAACTGTACAGGAAAAAATGTTTTATTTTTAGATTTTTTTATACTAAATTTCTTGTTATATTTAATCACGACCTTTTATTTACTTTTATTAGGCAGATACTATTATATATTTCAAAAGTTACAACAATTATTTATTTCAAAAGTTTATAATATTGTTTTGCCATCAGTAAGCTAAGGATATGATTTATTTAATTTTTCCTCCTTTTTTGAGGTAGGTCAAAATGTTTAATAGTAATATAAACAGTTAATTGTATCAATAAAATCGTTTTTATTAACATAAATATTAATATAATATGCTAAGTTGAAATTATAATTGTTAATTTAAATTAATATGGATATAAGAAATAATTAAATATTATATAAATTATATTATTTATTACTTTAGTGATTTAATTCTATGACTCAGTAGTAAGTGGCTTTGAATTGCGTCAGGGTGCAGGCACTATGGTAATACTGTGGTGCAGGTTCAATCCCGACTTATCTATACTTAATATTATAAAATCTGAAGAGTTTGTTTGTTTGAACGCGCTAATCTCAGAAACTACTGGTCCGATTTGAAAAATTCTTTCGGTGTTAGATGCCCATTTATCGAGGAAGACTATAGGCTATATATCATCACGCTAAGACCAACAGGAGCTGAGCAATGCGGGTAAAACCGCGGGGCAAATATAGTTAACATTGTGCCGTGTGTGTATCTATCTCTAGAGTCTAGATACATAAAACTATCGTTTCACAATGTTAGTTACTCCTCGTAAACGGCTGGATCGATTCTCATGAAATTTTATGTGCTTATCGGGTAGGTCTGAGAATCGGCCATCATCTATGTATAATGTATATGCCCCTGTGCTGAGAGTAAGGCAGAACAACGTTTGCTGGGATAGATAGTTATTATATACCAGCTACATATGTAATGTCAAATTCAGTAAGTATGTGTTATCTTTTTTAACTTTGCATAGCTTCTATCGCGGGCCTTGAGCGCGGCGACCGAATGTAAAGATTCCGTAACGAAAAACCTAACACCCCACCAACCGGCTTTAGCTTTACCGCGGCAGTCCTCGAGTGCCACACGTATTTTTTTATGTTATGTTTATGCTTTATAAAAAAACTAGATTTCCGCCCGCGGCTTCGCCCGCGTTTTCAAAAGAAAACCCGCATAGTTCCCGTTCCCGTGGGATTTCCGGGCCTATGTGTTAATCCAAGTTACCCTCTATATGTGTGCTAAATTTCATTGTAATCGGTTCAGTAGTATTTGCGTGAAAGAGTAACAAACACACACACACACACACACACACATCCTCACAAACTTTCTCATAATTATTATAGATAATATTATTAAGTAGGAAGTAGGATAGTATTTTAATATTAGTATTCTTTGATATAAGTGGCTTTGTGTAACACCTTTTTTTATCTATCTAGATTCTAGATTATTAAGAAATAAGGAATGTGGCTATAAGATAAATCAGTTTCAAATTATGTAGTAATATACGCTCTAAAAATATGTGCGTTATAGTAGAGCCATTTTAATAAGCAACATTTGACAGTTCAACAAAATTCAACAACGTAACCTAGTAACGACGACATAGAATAACATGATATTTCGTTTTGTTAGAACTGCACATTTGCTTAACTTTTTTCAATTACGATTACATATTTATAATAATAATGACCGATACAAGTAATTTTAAGATTTGATTTTACTGATAAACCATTCTAAACATAATAAACAATTTCTGATTTAAAGAACTGACGTTGCTACAATGTTGTTGTCTAAATACCAGAGACGTTATGTAGCGACACCTCGCTCTGAATCGCGCAAGCGAAATGTTTTCGCTA
>CAJQZM010043895.1:0-28997 GCA_907164665.1 Colias nastes
AAAAAATACATACCTGTACATATTTTTGATGTGGTCCATTAATATAGAAAGAGACGGCAATACCGCTGACTAGAACAACTATAGACGCCGCTAAACCCTTGTACGCTAACAGTCTGAAAATTTTTAATATTTTTTTAATAAAATAGCAATAATAATACCAACACTAATACTATTCTTTATTTTGATGTCACTTTTGCATAAAATGTCTTGATTTTACAAGAAATAGGTACGTAACAAAAAAAAATATATGTATAGGTCAATTGTATGTAATTACATATTATTATAAATGGTGACACTTGCGTTCTAAATAACTAACTTCATGAATATCATTCTTCCTATGGTGTGTATTTTAAAACAATAAGTATCTGCAATGTTGGGAGCGAATTTTGGGGCACTATAAGTCATGACAAAATACTAATTTCGGTTTCACTTTTATTGCAGAAAAAGAATTAGATGCCTGTAAAAGGTCTCTTTTAACACAAATCCAAATTATAAATACATAACTAGTTTACAAATTATTTAATCAAATACCTTCGTAATCCAGTTGAGCACAATATAAATAATTCCCGGAAGAAATATTCAAGAGTGGTAAACGGTCGCCTCCATAGCACTAGACTGTCTGTATCCATTGGAGCCGCTTTTATTCTGAAAATCAATCATTAATCATTAAATATCATCAATAATAAGTGTTATTAATTCAAATTCAATTAATTAAAAGGAACCATAAAAAATTACATCGGTCATAGACGAAAAAATGACCCAAATTTCGACTAAAGCTATAAAAGTGTACATATTTTAAATGTTTTATGCAAAATGTATCGATTGAATAGTTGAATATTCGAGAAAAATAGTGTAACAATTTATATTTCTTCGAAACGAACATTTCTCTTGAAACGCGATCGTCTATAGTTTATTACTCTTTCAATGAATTATTGAGTGTTTCTTAATTATTAATGATCCATTTATAATGGAATTTACATCTAGTACTGTAGTAGGTGTTTTTAGAAAATCAGCACTAAAAAGATTAAACAATCACATCTCAATACTTCTGTAGCTTAAAAATAATATCTGCAGGTGATATTTCAATAAATGACCTTCCGAGCGGAATGGTAAATTTCGTATTTAATTTCCACAAAAGCAATCAACTAGTTGAATGACACAACTCCATTCTTCTTAATTCATGTTCCCAAAAATATTTCTTTAAAATAAAATTGGAAGGATCCGTTGATTGAGACACTAAGATTTCATGGCTAATAAAATATGTCGTACCTATTACCAAAACATAAACCGAACTGCGTGCTTTTGTTAGTAAGTACATCATTATGTACCTTGTTAGGGAAGAATCAATTGAGACACGATCTCAATTTCCGAACGCAAACAATGAGTTTACTTTTATAGTCTTTATACATACATAAATCTTGATATTCTTCGTAATAACTTACTGCGTAGGTACTAACGTCTTACAAAGAATTTAAGTTAGGCGGTTTTGTAATAAGTTACGCAGTACAACGTATACTTCGGAGTTTAATTTAAGTGAGTGCTCTGGTTTCTAAATAATGCTCATCAAATTTTTACGTACATCAACCATAAACCACGTCTCTAAAAATATTACAATGGTCATCTCAATGTTCTTTAAAATCTTCATCTCAATTTTCTTTTAAATCTCATAATAGGAATTTATCCTACAAAATGTCTCTCATGCCAGTGCACGTAATTTTGAACCTTATTTTTACAGCATTAAAGCCTCATAATGGAAATTTATCATACAAAAATTACCCCCATGCCAGTGCACTAGATTTTAAACCTTATTACCCAAGAAATAGAGCACAAAATTCAACTTAAAACTTACTTCATCTCCTTAGGATGTGTATGGTGCAGACCGTTGCGCGTGCGCTGCTCCGTGTCCACTTGCACCGCAGCCGCCAGCTTGTAGTACCCTAAGCGGGCGAGCTGAAACAGTCATATACGTTACGCACTGGTTGGAAAGAGATGGATATATGTTTCATAGTTCATTTGTGATTTAGGGCTGTAATGAGTTTTACGGGTGCTAACAATATCTAGTGCTATTGAATTAGCAAATTAAGGGGTGAAGTTTAAATACTAGCGATAGTAGGTAGCTAACAAATAGATTGCTTAGCAGAGAATCATTGATTGATTAATTCATCTTAGCTTTCCATCAGGCGAGATTGTGGTCAAGCGCTTCCCTATCTTAAGTAAAAAAAAAAAATTATTTGATTATTGCAAATACGGATTATTTGCCAATTGCAATTTAAATAAGTTCCCATTGCAATTTCTTAATTTTAAATTTACAAAACAACTCGTGAAGATTTTACACCAGATATGAAGTACCTAGATGATAAGTTTCATACATTTTCATATTCAATTGAACAGAATAAGAATAATACGATCAGATTGCAAAAACAAGAACATTGTTAGAGCAAAACGCATGTAATGTAGGTATAATAAATAATAATATTTAAATGTCAATCTGTGATAAAAAATAAAAATCAGTTCCGGATAAGAAATTAATATTCTATTCGTGTTTGATGTGGATTAAAAATTCAAGGCTATGTTATGAAGGTGCACATAGTAATTAGAATACCTACGATTACATCTCATAGCAATTATATGGAAATGAAATTGTGTGTCATTTTTGGTTAAATAATGATATAGTGTAGATAGATAGTACCTATAGATATACGAATACATATAAAATAATGATCTAGAATCTATATTCTAGAAAATTAGAAATTGTCCTATGAAATCTATAGGTAGGTACCTAGTTATATGTATATCTCATATTAATACTGATTTAAAAAGTTAAGCACATTATTCGGATACGTTAGGCATTCCCTTTATAATAATAATAAATAATAATGGCATAATAATTTAATGCTGTTACAACTCTCTAGAAAAAATACACACGCAAACATAATACACACACGCACACACACATAAAAATCAAAGATCCTTCTAATATAATATAAACAATGCCCTTACACTAAGTAACTATATCTATATATATACAATTATGTATCTCTTGACTCATTGAAAGAAAATCACAAAAACACTGTCATAATTAATACACTACATAATGAATTCGGCGAACAAACAAACATAATTAATCCGAGTAAATAATGATCATTAATTAATTACATATTATGATCAAATTACTACGCTCAATTGAGATTAATTAAAAAGTTTTTACTTTCATAATTTAATTATCAAATGAGGTATATTTTATTGGAATAACCAAAAAGTATTCTTATGAAGCTTTGTAATAAAATAATTTATATTAAAATCCATGGACTGTAGACTGTACAGTAGAGTAGCTATGTTTAAAAGCAATGCTTTATAAATAGACGGTACTTTGAAAATTGGAAAAAAATATATTTAAAAGATTTTGTAATAATCTGTGCCATTGGTGTTTTATAGTTGTATTAAAAAAATCCCTTAGAACGTAAAATTATCCTTAAGAAGGTTACGAGATATTCTTATCAGCAGTTATCAGAAAATATTAATAAAGAAAAGGTCGATAAATTTCTGAGATGCCCTCAGTTATGGCTTTATTTATAGTAAAACTTACATAAAAGTAATATGAAACGGGAATATAGAAATGTATTTTCATAAAAGAAACATTTTCGAGACGTGAACGAAGGACAAAAGTTTTTCGTTCATTTTATATGTATATAATTAGTGTCCGAATTAAAATATGTAGGTAATTCGAAATAATAGAAGGAAACTGTGCTTTCATCAATCCTATCCTACTAGGTATTTATAAATTCGAAAGTTTGTGAGGATATGGATGTATGTGTGTTACTCTTCCACGCAAATACTAATGAACCGATTACAATGAAATTGCGCACACATATAAAGCTGAAGAGTTTGTTTGTTTGAACGCGCTAATCTCAGGAACTACGGTCCGATTTGAAAAATTATTTCGGTGTTAGATAGCCCATTTTTTTTAGTAGTAATAGATAAATCAAATCAGCTAGTGAAGTGAATCAATAAAATATTTAGCCATAACTCATACATAATGTAGATACACTATGATATAATTTTTATGATTTGCAATTTACTAGTAAGTAAGAAAACCATGCATTAATATGACATTATAAATTAATTAAAACCAAGCTATTTATCGTGTCCACTATGTAGGTACATGGTCGGTCATTAAGCTCCAATACATCGTTATGAAATTAATGAGGCGTGACTCTCGCGCCGATAATAGGGGGCTATTCATTGTAACACTGCACACGAACTAATAGAAACCCAGTTAAATATGCTTACACTTATCTCTTCACTTATCACCACAGATTAGTAAATAACCATAGATAATAAAATACGTAGTACTACGTAATAAAAAACTACGTCAATAACCACACTACGAGCGACTTATTCCGCGTCAACGAAACACGTTTCCACCAAAGCGCAAGTGAAACTGTTCTGAAGACTGTGACATCACAAAAAAATTCACTTTCAAAAAACCAACAATCTATCTATAGCTTCCTATAACTCTCAGTTCACTTTCGTTTGAGGTCACCTAATCGTGTTTATTCATGATTTTTCAAGAAATTATTTTATTAGATAAGAACGACGCCGACGCGGACGCTTCGTTTTCTTAGAATATTTTAAATGATACTGAATTTAAAATTATGCGATTAGTAATTAGTTTCTTTTTTAACCGACTTCAAAAAAAAGGAGGAGGTTATCAATTCGGCCGATATGTTTTTTTTTTTATGTATGTACACCGATTACTCCGAGGTTTCTGAACCGATTTACGTGATTCTTTTTTTGTTCGATGCGGGATGGTGTCGAATTGGTCCCATAAAAATTTTATTCGGATAGGCCCAGTAGTTTTTATTTTATAAGCATTTTTGTCTGTATTTGTAAATGTTGCAAGTGCAAGTTTGAAGTCGGTTGTTTTTAACGCAGTTATCACTTCTAATGCAAAATGTACAGAGGAAACTATGGTACCTGTAGCTGTATAGTCACGTAAACAAATGTAATTAGGTCTTCTTGAAATCGTGTTATTAGACAAAGGAATAAATAATACTACCACTTATAAATATGCACAGGTTATTGACCACAGTACATTAAAAATAAATAAACGCACAAAGAGGATTTGCCTCGAAATGACTCGGCAGTTTGAGAAATATAATGTGCATGTGCAGACTGCAGATAATGCTTAAAAATCACTTTAATCATAAAATCCCTTTACATAAAGATCATTTTAATTATTAACCTTTGAAATAATTTAAGTGTCAACATATTATTATATATAGAGATCACAGATTAAACAGATAATAATTTATAGCACAAATTATTATTTGTTCTCTGTGATCTCTTAATTTGTAAAAAATATATGTATATCTACACTCTACAGTCTACAGTATGACGCAATGGACGTGAACTTCCTATTTATATCTCAATCGATTTATTGTAATTTGTAAACAATATTTCTAGCTCTATTGGTCGCATTACTCGCATTGGACTTTAACATTGTCTCCTAGACACGTAAAACAATGTACCAGACGCGTAATTGATCGACAACAGCTGATTGACGTGGCGTTACTCCAACACGGCTTTCTTTCTCCTCCGACAATTATATTTGCACTCGAATTTGAACTCTAATCAGACAATCATAATGAGCAAACTAGGATCGATTGTGTTGGATTGATTTGATAAATCAATGTTAATGGCGAGTTTATTGTTAGCATAAAAATAGTGGCGTGATCGTCGCGTGCGCGGTGTTGAGGCGTGGTTGTGCGGACAGAGTGACCTGCATAGGGTACTTCGTGCTACGTATGCAGTGATTATGCGTTGATACGGAAGTATATTGCTTCCGTTTTTTATTTTATTCGATTACGGCTTGTTGCTAAGCAGTGATAGCATTCTTCATATCACCGCTATAAGCTAGACTCACTAGAGGATGTAGTAATTGTTACTGAGCCGTACTTAATTGGCTTGATGTTTTCGTTTGAGAAAATGTTCTATGCACTGTTGCGAATTGCGACCTTGTCCACAACGCCAGCGTTGCAAATATGCAATTTTTTCATAAACTAATCATAACTGATTTATGATAAGCACTACGTCTCTATAACAAGGGATATTTATTGTATCTATAAATAGTCAAATTTCATAATTTCGTGGTAAATTATTGTGGAAATTTCAATCAGGCTGTAACTCTGAATTAGAGAAGCTAGTGAACATTAAAAATTAAATAGAGGTAGGTAGGTAATGTTTAAACAAATTTAATAACGTTAACGAAGTCGCTTGCAAGAACTAGCATAACTTTAATATGAAAGTAAATTCAGCAATGCAGTTCGTTATAGTTGTTTGTATTTTCATATATTGCAAACTAAATATCCTAACGAACCGTGCACGCTTTGAAAGTCGTATGACTTTAGCACTTTCACATTTACTTTCAAACCAATTTACTGCGAGTGTGAAAGAACTTCCTAATTTTAGGAACATATACTTCTCTAGTTTTAATGATCCCTCAATTCAACGTTTACCCTATAATTTTCTTAGTTTATTACTTTTTAATTCTCTTATGCGAAACACTATTCAATTATAGTTGCTTCCTTCATATCTGTTTAAATACTTCATTCGTTATCACTAACTATTGATCTTTCATTACTCTCCCGATTAGCTAATTGGCATTTAAATGCTTTGACTTAGACACAACTTTTCTTAGATCTCAAAAGTGAACATCAAAGGGTACTCTCATTCAATTTATTCACAGTGAAAAACAGAAGACACATGTTTGATGTACCCACATGTCAATTTGTTTTCCCATTATCTCTATGAAAAACGACCACAAAGCTTTTTAGGTCGACACTCAACAGTGGCGATGAAATAAAATTTGTTGGAAAAATTGTAAGTGCTGTATTCGGCGTTGGTCACAAATTAATTAGTATTAATGATGTAATCTCAGCCTTATTTAAATTTGTTAAGATTATTATTTTACGTCTATAAACTTATACATATCTATTCTAATATTATAAAGCCGAAGAGTTTGTTTGTTTGTTTGAACGCGCTAATCTCAAGAACTACTGGTCCAATTTGAAAAATTATTTCGTTGTTCGATAGCCCATTTATCGAGGAAGGCTATAGGCTATACATATATAACATCACGCTAAGACCAACAGCAGTGGAGCAATGCGGGTGAAACCGCGGAGCACAGCTAGTACTTAATAAAAATAAAATATCAAAAGAAAAAAATAGAATAAGAGTCCAAACTGACATTTGGGCAGATATCATTTGCTGAGGAAGTACCTACTGTGCTCGGATCTTTAAATCTAAAATATTAATATTTTCTTATTTATTGCCTTGCTATCTTTCGGCAAACATACTATTCCACTTGTCTAAACAAATCTGTCTACACGATAACATTTATGACTCAAAATGTTAGCAATGATTTATCAGTACTATAATCAAGTGGGGATAAAAATAAATTATACACATGAAACATTGACCTAATCAGCCAAGCGTGTGTGCCAAATCAGTGACAGTGAATGACAATTGGTCCATTGAAAAGTTACATTTGGGGTCGCATTTTTTAGAGGACGCAATTTTATTTTTTTGATGTGTAGGGGGGGTCAGTGTAAAGCTATCACCAAGTTTGTGGGGTCGCCACCCTTGTCCCACGGCCGCCATCTTGAAAATAGCGGTTGAAATGGTTTTTACGATATATCTCTTAAACTATTTATCTGATAATAAAACAATGTTAACATTATTCGTTGCAAATTAAATTCTCTACAACTTAGGTTCAGTAACTTTTTGTCGTAGAACTATAAACAAAAAAGTTATAAGCGAAAATGTTCAGAAATTAGAGATGTTTATATTTTTCAATTGACAACGGACCACTTTGGTCACGACACCTGGTGTTCAAAAAAAGAACTAGTTTTAGTGTGCACTTAAGTACACAAGTATATTACCGAATCTATTAAAAATTTTTTTTTTTTTTAATTAATAAAAATTCTTTAAAATTTCGTACTAAAAATAAAAGTAGAGTTTATTGTGCGGTGAACGGTTGTGGTAGTAAATCTCATACGAATTTAGAAGTTAGTTTTCATGCTATACCTAAACCTGGTAGCAGTTTTGTTTATGTTGAAAATTATTTCGGAAAAAAAGAAAAAGTAGATCGATGTAAAGCCTGGCAGCGTGCTTTAAAATTGAAAAATATAAATCCGCATATGAGAGTGTGTTCATTACATTTTCAAAGGAATGATTTTATTGTACCAAGTAAGTTGACAATGTTTAACCTCAAATATAAATGTAAATATAAATCTAAAACTAATTGAAAAATTTGTTTTTCAGGTGTTATTACTAAAAAGATGACTTAAAAAAAACATGTGTTCCATCGTGTAATCTACCAAGCTCTGCTAGAGAATCAAATAAAGCTAAAAAAAATATAGAGGCACGACATCAGCGTCTAGTAAATCGGAGTTTAAAGAAGGATACTGTGAAAAAACATAATGATATTAATGAGGATTCATTAATCCATTCATGAACCAACAAATTGAAAAAAATCATTTATAGAAAACATAAATAATTAAAATTGATGACACTAATTCAATGTAAACTTATGGTTAATTCTTTTGTTGCACACAATACGTAGCCATGTTTTTTAAGCCCCGCCCACTGGTCCGTTGTCAATAAAACTTTTTTTTATAATTTTACGAAGAAATTATATCAGACCATTTTTGTAGATTGTTTTTCGTAGAACAACTTTTATTTACAACATTTTTTCATTAAGTAAATAGCTAAGGTTTTACAGCCATCCGAAGTGAGTACTATTTTAAGTACTCTTTACTATACAGAATACGATATATTATGTGTGTACTAATAATAATTTGTCACCAGTAATTATTTTATTTTTGTTATAATAATATTTTTAATAATTAATTTTACAATATTATTAATAATTAATTATTGAATCTTTTCCCCACAACCCAGGAGGTAGAGTCTGGAAGTGCGTTTTTTTTACGTCGAAAAGCAGGGCTGAAATGTTCTGCAGTGTGCTTCCATTGTTGTGGAGTCTGGGAAAAGAGCCAATAGCCAATTTATTATGTATAGTTACTACTGAAAAATAGTACTCACTTCTGAGCGCTGTAAAACCTTAGCTATTGACGTAATGAAAAAATGTTGTATATAAAAGTTGTTCCTCGAAAAACAATCTACAAAAATAGTCTTATATCATTTCTTCGTAAAATGATAAAAAAAAGTTTTATTGAAAAATATAAATAGCTCTAATTTCTGAACATTTTCGCTTATAACTTTTTTATTTATAGTTCTACGACAAAAAGTTACTGAATCAAAGTTGTAGAGAATTTAATTTGCAACAAATAATGTTAAAATTGTTTTATTATCAGATAAATAGTTTAAGAGATATATCGTTAAAACCATTTCAACCGCTATTTTCAAGATGGCGGCCATGGGACAAGGGTGGCGACCCCACAAACTTGGTTTTAGCTTCACACTGACCCCCCCTACACATCAAAAAAATAAAATTGCGTCCTCTAAAAAACTCAAGGTCAGGCCTAAAAAATGTAACATTTCAATGGATCAAATAGTTCGCCGAATGTTTAACTGATATAAGATATTTTTATAAGTCCTAGTTATAGAAAATGTAATATTCTGTAAGTAGAGTAGGTTATTATATTAGAGTTGTCCGGATAAAAACTCTTTCCCGTTTCTCTAAAGGATTTATGTTAATACTAACATTTGTTTGGGTTGTTTTTCGCAAAGTTCTGAAAGTTATGTTATTATAGGACTAACTGGCTGTGCTCCGCAGTTTCACTATCGGATAAAATACCCTTTATTTGTATTTTTGAAAAATAAAAGCAGTATTCGTTTTACCAGCTTTGACTATTTTCAATTCAATGGTGTGGTTTAATGTGAAAGTGTACCAACCACACAGACGGACATCCTTCGCATTTATAATATTAAGGTAGATTTGCTACATTGCTACATTTCATCCAAATTAGTTTCGCAGTTTTGCTCGGAAGATTAGTAGACATCATCACGGCGATTTTATAGTTTTATTTCCCTGATATTTGTGTGACTGAAAGAATGGCTTAAAATCGAAGGTACAAATTATTAAACTTCATAAGAATCAGACCATTAGGCAATTATTCAGAATTTCCTGCTTGTCGATTTAAATCGAATTGAAAAGTTTAATTTACGCTTATGACACGAACGCAAGCTATTTTGAACAAATAATTTCTAATTTGGAGTTACTGCGGAGGGTCTCTTCTCTTGAACAGTTGTAATGAAATTACCTATAAAGGAAACTATTCTAAGGTTTCAAAACACCTTGATTCAACTTGGAGAGACAATTAATTCTTCTTAGTTCTTATTGTCCTATTTTATAAATATAAAAAGTCCACGAAGCACAAATAAGTAGGTACGAATGACTGCTGTTACGCTTTCTCGGTCAAAAAATTGTTACTTAAGATTATAATATAAGGTAGTTACTAGTTAATAACAAACTCATGAAAATAGAATGCTCGGCTAAAAAATATAACCATGGAAGAAGTCACGGGCAATATCTAGTGACACTAAAGTATGCCAGTCGGGTGTATGCCCGTATAATCGAGAGCCTATAATAGGCGTAGACAGGAAAGTTTGCATCGTTCAAATATTTGCTCTGAGCGTTATAATGTATGTAAAATGCATAGTTACCTGCATGTTACGTTACAAGATCGATTTGCATCGAGATTCAATTACGTATGACATGGCAACACGTTAAATGTTAATGGTAAATTATTTTTCTATATTTTGACGATTCATAAGTGCTTCTAAACGAAGATAGATAACTAAATGTTTGAGTTTGAGTTAAATGTCATGAAGAGTAAATTAAAATACGCAATACGATTATATTTTGAAATTGTTTTGCATTAATAAATTATCGATAGTTGATACGACAAGAAACCAAAATTGGTTCAATGAATTACCTTTTTTGCGTAGCTCAACTCATTATTCGGTTTAGAAAAAAAAGAGAAATGTGTGTTAAAACTAATCATAAAAAGTTTCTTAAAAATGTTTGATACTTATAACAGTAAACAAACAATTAGTTACAGTCAATAATCAATCTCACATCAGAGTCAATAGATGTAAAATCAAATGTAAATAACTCAATACTACTGTACTAATGTAAATAATAATTGCACACATACCTACCAATAATAATTATATTTTATACCATGTAATGACATGATCAGTAAGTAGATTAAAAAACAATATTTAGTTAAATAATGGAAAAATAACCAATAAATCATACAAAATCTAAGTTTGTTTTTCTGTTTGATTGCTTGAAAAGGCGATAAAAACATTTAAAGGAAAGACAATTGTAATTCAATATGCAAGCTTAATGCTTAATCGTTAATGTATTAGTAGCAAAATATATTATAAAACCTGCACTGATAAAATATATATTGCAAAAACATAGAACTTGAAATGACTAGGCAATATCTGTGCTAGAAAATAGAATCATTTAATATTTAGATTTTTTTTTCAATTTTTGCTCCCTGTCTTTCTAGAGTTCTAAAATCACGTTCATATTTGCTTCCCATTGGTGGTTTAAATATTCATTTAATTCCTTCTAGATTTGGCTCAGGTTCAGTTTATTCAATTTTAAAAGGTATTTAATTATCCATAGTTAATACATATAATATGACATAATATGTATTATGAAAGATAATAAGGCCTACTTTACTTCATGCCTTCAAATATTCAAGCTTAATTTAACTCACACAAAAACGTTTTAACTGAAAATACTTTAATTCTAATATCTATGAACAATCAGCATAACCTAGCAACAAATCATAGTAAAGTTTGTATAGATAAGATAATTTTTTACTTCATAAAGTTGTTGTATCTTGAAATGATTGTGCAATATTTGTATAGATTTTAATGTACATGAATCATATTTAGAATATTGATTATCAACTTATTTACTGAACTTAGTATTCACAACTACGTCAAATTAAAATGATTATTATGATATTATTATTGTGATTTAAACACACTTGAATTGGCAAACAACTAAGGACTATTTATTATACTGTTTACATTTCATCTCTCTTAACTCATTAGCAGTCACAAATGTAGGCAAGCCTAAAACAAAATAATAACAGTGATTAAATAAAACAAAACATGCATCATCAGGAAATTACCTAAAACTACAACTAAAGCGATAACTCCGCAAAAACAAAAATAAACTCCAAAACTGAAACGAAAACAAGCAAGATGCAAAACTGACTGGCTTTGAAAAATCAAATCACACATCAACATACAACTAGCAATATACCAGCTCATTTTTGTTTCCCGACGTCCGCTGGCCTCGTTTCCTGCATTCCGCTCTTAGCTGTTCCTTATTCATTGACGCCAGAGCTTCTGGACTGAGGTTCTGGCGTACTTTGCCATTGTCAGACACAGAGTTTTGGCGCGGTATAGCTAGAGATGCAGCTTGGTTACGAACACGACGATTGCTAGCTAGCTTTGTCATTATTCCTTTGACCGTTCTGCTAAGCTTAAGCTATTTATATATCTTCATTCTAACATCCCGGTAAGCTCTTTCTCCCAGTCTTGGTTTGCACAAATATCACATAAGCAACAATTCAATTCATTTGTTAGTTTTTTTTTTTTGAAACACGTAAAAATTAAACTATAAAAAATTATAATATAAACACATTGGAACGAAAACAAAAATAATAAATAGGGCTACAGGGTATACTCGTATATATTTTTAAACTGCTGTTATAAGTTTAACCTTTTAAACTTCATCGGAATATCGATTGTAAACGATGTTCATTGAAGTGTATCTTCAATGTTGTTTGAACAGTAATATTGATTGCGTATACGAGTTAATCATTAATCAGCATTTACTATAAAAAGCCACTGTCAGCCCCTAATAAAATAAGCATAATAAATTAGTAATTTCATTCGGGACAGTCAGCAGAATTTGATGCAATTTCTAACCTAACAAAAATAAAATTGAACAACAAAATATACTTACATTAACAAATTAACCCACGAATTAAATAATAATTTTTATTATTTAGTTTTTAAAATATTTCATGAATAAAAACGCACAATATTATTCATAAATTTCTTTTTTTGTAAAACACTGTCACTCGGCACTCCTCATCAAAAACCACGGAAAACTAAACATAATGTTGCCACTAGCTAGTTATTAGTTACCTTATGGTTACCTTCCTCATTGAACCGGGCTAATCGTTTTTAATTTAAAATGATATTTACGACATGAATTAATGTACTCAATATAGTAAATATTGAAAATTAAGGATAATTTAAAAATAGAATGCAGCAGCTAATTAACAATGCATTGATATTATTTGACTTTTCCATTAAGTAATATTTTAACTAATGGCAATCTTTCGGCGACACTGACGTGTTCAAAGATTATAGATTATTGAATTGAAAAAATTTAAATAGTGCGCACAGATGTAAATACATATGTAAACTTTTTTCTAACTAGAATTTGTAACGAATATGAGAGGGGATGTTAATAATTGTGATTTACTATTATTGTAAAATTCAATTTAATATTATGTTTTTACTCCGTTACGTCTCTCATACTTCTATACTGTACTTATATAGTTATAACATTATACATTATACTCTTTGGTTATAACTAACTGCGCTCCGCGGTTTCACCCGCGTATCTCCGCTTCTGTTAGTCTTAGCGTGATGATATAAAGCCTATAGCCTTCTTCGATAAATGGGCTATCCAACACCGAAAGAATTTTTCAAATCGGACTAGGTAGTAGTTCTTGAGATTAGCGCGTTCAAAAAAAAAACAAACACTTCAGCTTTATAATATTAGTATAGGTAGAATTACGTAGATAGGGTTACGCTGATTTTGGATAAAAAAGCTGCGTACTTGATTAAATAAAAATTAGGTACCTATGCTAATTTCTACATCAAACACAATGACTCTTCTTCGTCTTAATTCTATTTTTTTATAATAGCTGCAATAATGCCATGAATCGATATCGATATAGATAAAGTATTAGGTACCTAAGTACCTATCTATCAATTAAATCCTAGATATTCCCTAAACGAATAGGTATCAAATTACACATTCTTCACGGTGAATGGAATTGATTGGCACATAATTTTTTTATAACTAAGTAACTACTTCTTTCTAGTACATAGGTACTTGTACTATGTACCGACCTATAAAATTACCTTAGGTAAATCTACCTGAGTACCTGAGTGCACATCTAAATGTAGGTGTACCTTTCATATTGTAAATACATATATCTAACTAAAGAGAGCGTACTACAGTATTCAGGAATATATGGACGATAAAAACCCATGGAGGGTTGTCGCGTAAAAACCACAGGACAGTTCTTTGGCATATTATGATAATATATTATGTATTTAGATATAAGTTACATATTATGTAATATCGACATGATTAATTTAAAAGAGCAACTATGGAGTTTCTTGCCGGTTCTTCTCCATAGATACTGCTTTCCGAATCGGTGGTAAATGTTAAAAATAATTATGTAATGACGATTCGAAAGTGCTACTAAATAGTAGTCTAATTGAATAAATGAATGTTTGAGTTTTGAGTTTGAGTTTGAATAGGTATAATATATAACTGTAATTATACCAATAAAAAATTCAATTCATTGTTAGTTAATTTAAATTAGTTTTAATGTAAAATAAGTAAGGTTGAGAACGTGTCGCATATTTGAAATAGCTAAGACCCTGTGTAAGACCCATTTATCTCAAAAACATTAAATGAAGCAATCAAGTAGAAAATCGTTTTAAATCCTACGTATTTAATTAAACTAGGAATAAGAATCGTTTCTTGAAGACCACGGATCGTTGTTACGCATGCGTGCTTTGTGTCATGGCAGGCCGACCCGCGCAGAGACGCAGCATCCACGATTCCATGACCAGGCCAGTAGTCCTCGACCAGCTCTGCTACTTACAGCGTGTAGCTGGTGCAAGCGAATTGCAATATACCAACAGGTAATAAAAATAAAGAAAAACACGGGTTTATTAAATCTTTTTATTCATGCAAACATATTGTAGGTCTATAGTTTAATGTTACAGATAATTATATTACCCAAAATTATGTTTAATTGTAGTAATAAATTCAAAACGTATTTCCTTTGTAGTCCCGTATATAGCGATGCGACTAGCTAATTACTTTAAAGCGTAATGCCTTAATTTTAATTACTGTTGTATTGTCTTCTGGATCAATTATAAAGCTTTTAATGTAAAAGTTTATATCTATTGTTTGTATACTGGATGGAAATTAATGTAGGTCAAGGATAATTTTACTACCTAGGTACTTCATTCTTTTTCGTTTGTAAATTGTTCTTGTTATTTCGTAAATCATGAAATCGTAAAATAATGCAATTAGTAGGTGCTTCGTACCAGATATTAGATAGTTTCTCTCTCACAAGTCATAGGCAGGTAGGCAACAGCTGCCTACTTCTTAGAGCATTAATGCTCTAAGGCCTACTTAGTAACTTATGTGCTTTTTTATTGTTCTTACTGAGAATGTACGCTAAAGTTTTAGGTAGATAGTTATCTAATAAAAATAAGAAACCGTTTTAAATCGCATAAACTTCATAACGGTTTATTACAAATAAAAATAAAATTAACTGGAAAAGTGAGGAAGTACTTAGCTGTTTGTTTTTAATTATACAAAATTTATCGGCCTACTTTTTAGGTATTCATACTTGAATGATCTGCATTATATTTAAAATCGTTTATAGCACCTCCTCCGTCAGACCTCTTTGGGCGGGCGGAACAGCCTGCCGTAACAAGACAAACAAACAAGCAAAAATATTCTCCGCGGTGAACAACTTTTTCGCTGATTCACCTCTGGTGAATCAGCTAAAAGGCATTATGGTAAGAAAAGTAAGATATATTTCATTTTAAATATTGTATTAAAATGCTTAAGTAGTTATCTTTGCTAACTGCAAAAAAATACATCATAATATCACAGTATTACAATATTATTAATATTATGTGTTACAACTTACCTACAAGTGAGAGATATACTATTACAAATACATTTGAAATCGGCAGAATTTATTTTTTGTAAAAAAATGGATTCCTGATAATTAATCCAAATTTTAATATCCTGCTTCACAATATATTTTATGTACTTAGTAGCTTTGTAGTAGGTAGGTAGTTGTTTCAAGTAGGTATGTATTTTACGGCCACCACTCGCAAGATGCATGTTTTCCAGTTATTCTTATAAAATTTTATATAAGCTCCTAATGTTTTTGTGACAGCTTATAACGGCTATGAGTCGCCGTAAGGGCATTAAATATCAGCATATCCTACTTTAGGTACTATTATATCCTGTAAGTTTGTTCACACTCTGTGTTCACGAATCATCATGAGAAATTAACAAACGCTTTTTCACTGACACCCCGGGCGAAAATATTGTGGCGCCCACTTGAGGTGTTCTTAAGGTTTGCACCAGGAGAGGCAAGAGACTCCGTCGCCCTGGGCCATCGCCCCCTCTCGCCCCCCCCCTAACGCCGGCACTGTACCTATACGAGTAATCCTCGTATACGTGCTTACTTGGAATGAGCAACATAGGTTAATTTTATGCTAGTCAGAAAATACAATATAAATACCTAACTTCGTTTTTTATTATTAGCAGTTATTGTTATAGGATGTTATTGTGTGCTTAAATGAATTATTATTCCTTAAATTTTATCATATTAGACTCGGCAAGCGAGCAACACCGAGCCGGGACCACCAGACGAAAACCAAGAAAATCGCGGACCTCCAACTGTGAATCCCGCAGTCAGTCCTTCAGAAAGGTAAAATATTGTTTGTATGAAAACATTACACTCATGACTCAATATACATTATGAGAATTAGAGCGGAAATACAACAACTTTCAAACAATTTCGAAAAAAAATCATATTTTGCTATTTCAATTAGCGGGTTTGCGGCGGAGGAATAATAGTTCTATGAAAATATGTAGGCCAAAGTAAAAAAAAAATGTGGGTCGTGAGTGACTTGATATCGTATTGTACGAAATCGACAGTGTTCGTCATCCATTTTGTTACTTTTTCTTACTTTTTGTAAACCCAAGACTATACCTACTATGCTGCCGGCAATGACAGATTTGGAGTTTTTATTTTCAAAATGCGCCATCTCTTATCGGAATCCAAAACAATTAGTTGCTTTATACGATCACAGATGGCAGATTACTAATTATTATAATAATATGATTAATAATTTATTACAAAAAAAGACAAAGAACATTTATTTAAATATCTAATTATTTAATTGAACTTGTATTATAAATATTTTTAAATTTTGTGTAACTTACAAGTTGAGTAATAATTACGATAGCAACACAATGAATTGATTCCAATATTGATTGTGAAAATCACGTCACAAATATGGCGACTGCTCCTTGCTTTACGCTTGTTTGTAGTTTTGTTCCATATTTTGTACTGTTCTTCGTGATTCGTGAAATTAATCCGCCGATCCGCGTTGAGTTGAGTCCTCTCCTCAGTCCTCCGTAGTGAAGTGTACGAATTTCCAAAGAATAATAAAAAGAATAAAAAATCATTTTAATATATCCATCAAACAAAATTTAGTGACGGACATTATTTTTGAAGAAAGATGTTCCTAAAAAAGGATTGAAACAAAAAATTAAAATGTTTACTGACATATTTGTGTATTATCCCTTTAATTAATTGTGATAAACATAAAACTACATTAAAAAGTTATTTTGGAAATATAGTAATTCATGTAGGTACTTGTTGTATACAGTTGGTGCCGATCAACAGATTTTGTCTGGCAAAATCACATATCATGGTGAGGACGAAATAAAAACAGCAGCACAAACATATAAAAATAAACATAAACATGTAACAAATAAAAATAATATTGTTATTTAAATATGTAATACTGTTCAAAATCAATTATTTTCTAAAAATTCCGTACCATTGTCAAAATTTACAATTCTATGTTAAATATCTACTGTAAGTGTAAATAAATAAATTATTGTAAAATAAAATTTGTTTTTATTTGTATGCACTCCCTTTCTGAAACTCATGCTTAGACTTCAGCTTCTTACTATTTTACTGTATTCAAGGTGATAAGATTTTACTTATTATTTGATTTTCTCTCAACTTGAATACAAGTAAAATAGTAAGAAGCTGAAAAAGTACCATTGCATGTAATATAGACTATAGTAGATGTCTATAGCTATAGCTATACATTTCACAAGTTTGTGGATTCCGATAATAGATGGCGCTGTTTATCAGATCAATTGACATTAGCGGTCTTCAAAAAATTCTGCGAGCGGGCTCTCTATACCCGTATATATTATATTTACCCGTATATATTATATTTGGCTGCCGGCCAACCGCGAACTAAACTCATTGTGAAACTCATACTTGCCGGAAGGAAATTTCTGACAAGTGTGCGGTGTTGTATCGGCGGGCATCAGAAATATTCTGACGATGTGCGGCCGGCCTAAGGACGAACTTTCTAAATGACAATGAAATGAAAACTACCAACTTTCTATTTATTGTTCTTGACATTAGGTTCTTTCATAGCGCCGCCCGTAGCTAACTAATCAAGGTTCTAATAGCACTTTTTGATAGAGCACACATTTGACATAGGTACCTAGTAGACAGAAAGTAGTTAGTGATTTCAATTTCATATCTATTCTTTTATTTACCAAAAAAGAATATCAGTGAAGCATCTTTCACTCAAACGACTAGGTTTTTGGCACTTGGACCAATCTTTCTACTCACTCTTCCACAAAGTCGGCACTGGGTATACATTCTTAGGTACTCGCCAAAAAATTATAGGTTTAATCGTCAAATTCATCCAGCAATTACGCATAATTTATAGCTTTATATTATATTGATATTTCACCAGTCAATCATCAGTAAGATCGCTGTCTCTGCCACGCCAGCGGCAAGTGAACTTCCTGAAGCCGGCGGCTAATACCACTATCGATAGAAAGGCATCTATCATTGATGAGACTACTGGCATTACTCGCACGCAAATGAAAGGTTTGAAATCATTTTAAATTATGCACAAGCAGACATTGCTTAAGTACGTAGATTTCTATTGTCACATCAGCTGTGCTTACAATTCTTAGGTGTCATTGGCCACTGCAGTTGCCTTTTTAAAATTTCTCTACCGTCTTTTATTTTCACTGTAAACTTTTTATCGGTTAAATATATTTCAAGTCTTAATATCATTTTCTCAACATTTTCTTAAGTAAAACGAAAATTTCGTTTTATGTTGCAGTTGACCAAAAAAATATTTATGACCTAATCTGACGTGCCATTTGATTATTCCATCATTTTCTTAGGTCCTTCTCCTATCAATGTACATTTTCTTTACATAAATACTTTTCCCATCAGAATTCCGCGAAGCATTCCGCCTGTTCGACAAAGACGGTGATGGGACGATAACTAAGGAAGAGCTGGGCCGCGTGATGCGGAGCTTGGGCCAGTTCGCCAGAGTTGAGGAGTTGCAGGACATGTTGCAAGAAGTGGATAGTGATGGTAAGAGTTCGGTGCGATTCGGTTTATAGAAGGATTGACTTGACGTAAATGATACTACATAGGTTATGGAATGATAATATGTTCAGGGAAGCGTATGAGTATTGAGCGTATTATATTCCAAGTGTAATTGCAATTGTATAGTTATGTTTAGAGGTAGATTTATGTATTAGATGGAAATTATGTAAATGGTACTAGGTGAGCAATCTGTGAGTTGCCAGCAATATACCTTGACCAAGGAAATAGCATTTAGCTACTACGCTACTCTTGAAATTTTCTCACCCGGGGAATGTCAACATTTAAACAAAGTTTCCAACATTATTGATCAACTATTGCTCAACAAATATAAATCATGAAATTAGCCAAGTTTATACAACTATCTAGGCACCAAACTTATTCCAGGTGACGGCAACGTAAGTTTCGAAGAGTTTGTAAACATTCTGTCCAAATCGATGTCTGGTTCTGGAGGAAACACGAGTTCAGCGGAACAAGAGGAACGGGAACTGAGAGATGCCTTCAGAGTGTTCGATAAGCACAATAGAGGGTACATTTGTGCGTCGGACTTGAGAGCTGTACTGCAGTGCTTGGGAGAGGATCTGTCGGAAGAGGAGAGTGAGTATATCTTTAATAGACAGTTGAACCACTTCTGAGTGTCTGATTAGTAGCTTAATATATTATGTGAAAATTATGTTTGAAAATGCACGTTAAAAGTGTTAGGTTATCTGCGAATGGAAAACTAGGGTTTATTTAATAGGTACCAAGAACATTAAAAATGACATGTTTAAAAATATTCAAACTTGTTTCAGTCGAAGACATGATCAAGGAAGTTGATTCTGACGGAGACGGCCGTATTGATTTCTTGGGTGAGTATATCTTTGTCGATTTAATTATAACCTCAAAACTAAAAATAACTAAAAATAAAATAATTAAATATGATAAAACATTTGTAGAATTCGTCCGAGCACTTGGTGAACCAGAAGACGCCTGTGATGACGAAGAAGACGATGATCTCATCGACGCTGACATTCCCCAACAGAGATCTGTGTTAGCTCTGTAAATTTCTACTCTGTCTATTTCACAGATATGCTCAATATCGAATATTTAACCAATATTTCATGCAATCAGTAACTAATAATCTTCACAGAATTACTATCAATGTATAATGTCAAAAATTTTTTGTTTCAAGTGCACATATTATTTTTCCAAATCAATTAAAACGTGTATTTTTATATACTCTTTCAAGATATTGGCCTATAATTAATTATGTAATTTAATATAATTGGAATATGTAGCTTTTTATTAAAAATAATAATGCTTACAAAAACGTAGTAATGTCGGATTTTTCCTCAAATTAAATATATAAAAATAGGAGCTTACTTTCTAAAATCTATTACGGTTATCCTATTTCTCCTTATAAAAAGATCCTTATTGTTATCTAATCAAATATAAATTTTTAAAATAATATCTATCAGTAAAAAATCTCTTCTATTTATAAAATATATTTATTAACTGTATTTTTCTAGTCAATCGATATCTCTCTACATTCTACACTTTAAAACTATACCTAGTTGTTGCTAAAAGTATAGTTGTGAAATGGTTGTGACCACAACCTATCTACAGAAATTTTATATACATAGAATATAATATAACGTACAATTAAATATCATATTATGTAATTTTTAATCTTAAAAGTCCTTTTTAGTCCTATAAAGCTACCGTACACTATATTGAACACTAACATCTGGCAACACTTTAAAATTGTACTACCGCAAAATAACGTATTTTCATTGTGTGACGCTCAGAGCAATAAACCTAGGTTTATTGCTCTGAGGTGTGACGTCTTACCATAATAAATTATCGAGTTACCATATCAAAAAATTAAAACATATACATAATCAATTACCTCTAACCAATTACTAAAAGTCGCATAAAACGATCTATAAAATGAATATAAAAATCTTTAGTAAATTACGATCTCGAATTTTGGAGTCTCCCATAACACGTCATGTCGTTGCTCTTTACCTGTAGTAATTAAATTGTAAAACAACGAATTGTGTTAGATAGTAAGGTGGTTTTATTATAGCGTTAAACCCTCTCGCTTTAAAACTTATAAATAAATCGCGACCAAGACTACATCGATGTGTTTTATTTATTGATATACCTACCCTAGAACATGTTTAATGAACCAAATTAATTAGTTATTGGTAAATTAATTGCAGCTTGGTGTTTGGTATAATTTCCTTTATCCTTTCTTTCATGAAACATATTGATCTGATTTGAAAGTCGGTTCATGTCATAAAGTTATCATTGAAACATTTTTTTCTACTTTACAGTACTGTGTAATCCTGTTAATTATTTACCTACCTACTTAAAATAATACAGAAAAAATGTTGTGTGGTTTTATGAAACCACGGTAAAAGTGAAACTTAGGCACAAAATTATCGTATTTGTACGATAATTATCGTACGGTTTTACCGTCACGCGACATGCGCTACACAGACCAAAAAGTTTGAGACGATGTAATAAAAGTTTCACTTTAAAAAAAAAACTAGTATTTACTCAATACTTACTCATGGCTTATATTTTTTCATAAAATTACGGTTATAAATAAAACAACGGAGAATCTTTTACAATTTTAATACGTTATCGAAAATTGTATTTACACTTATATACAATCATGAAATACAGATTCGTTTCACTACATTACAGTAAGGATATAGTTTGAGGTATTCTGGTAAAAGATTACGTGACTTTTTCAGTATATTTCGTAAACGATAATTGAACAATAGAATAAAACTATATGCGTGGGTAATAGGCAATACTGGCCAGGATCAGGTGTCAACGATAAGAACATAATCATTCTAGGTGGGTAGCTACATAATTTCCTTATTCCTCAAGTAAAGGGTAATTTTAAACATTTTAAGTATAAAACAATTCCGTGAAGCTAAATTATTACGACTCGATATTTACATATTTAGAATTAAGATAAGAGTTTACAAATATAAACATCAAATAATAATTATAGCTGCCTAAGAATAAATGCAGTGAAACAGATGTATGGATAATGCATCTTCCTCTTACCCCACTTGGGAACGCGGGACTTCACTTTTAAGAATAAATGCAAGTATCATAAAATACAAATGCATTAAAACTATGATTTTCCACAATGTTATTCATGCCTAGTACTGTATAAGAAGTAACTGAATTACTATAGAAAATCCAATCCTGGTTAGCCAGTCCTAAAGCTTTCTATTTTTACATATTAGTAGTATAAAGCCTTAGTTATTATTTTTATCTAATAAACTATGACACAATTATATTAAAACTAGAGTTGGCAGTGATAGTTATTCAATTGGTAATTTCATAATAACTTCTATTGAATATGAATTCAATTTGTGATATTATAATTGATACATTAATCAATATTATATTCAATGCTTTTGGGCACTAAATCATAAATTTTGATGATGTAAGAAACATCAATTTAATGTACGATTGTTGACTATAGGATTAAGAACAACTTTTTTTTACATAAATGGTTTTCAGAAAAAATTCAATTTATTTTTCTAATGAGCGCCATCTATAGCAGTATATAATATATTACTACTTTCAAAAACTAATATACCTACGTACGTATATTGTTCTTTGCTACGTTATCTAAAATATTAAGTAAACATATAATTTAAATAAAAAAAGATACAAAACATCACTTATACTCCGTTTAATTGCATTTTTCCTTTACAAATAAGTCTCTTATCGGTTCATAATTCCTGTTGAAATTTATAATAATTAATATTTATTATAGCTAATAAACTATGCATGTTTGAAAATGGAATTTTTCCACACAGAACACAAGGTAATTTTATTCACATCACTGCGATATTGATTTTTAATATTTTCTATAATTCAAGGAACTTGCAGTAGTGAACTGGTAACATTGTTTTGAAAACATTTACGACTTTTTATATTTAATAATAATAAATGTTTTTCAGCTTAATTTTTTATAATCAGTTCTGTCTAATTATCAATTAATAAGGAACTTCTTACTTCTTATTAATTGAAGGATTTGATCGCCATTTACTCTAGTTTATATACACACTGATAGTGCGTCTAGAA
This sequence comes from Colias nastes, assembly GCA_907164665.1. Taxonomy (NCBI): domain Eukaryota; kingdom Metazoa; phylum Arthropoda; class Insecta; order Lepidoptera; family Pieridae; genus Colias; species Colias nastes. The sequence goes on from CAJQZM010043895.1 coordinate 23,676, forward strand.
GTTGATTATATAACGTAACTAAATAATTACAAATTGAAAACTTAACAGATTGAAACTTTATTTAACCATTGTATTTTATAAATTTCGGCTATTTTAAATGCTGCAAACTCAGCAAGTTGTCAATTAGATCACTGATTCAATTGAAAGTACACAGACTATAATATATCAATTTCACAGAAAATCAGCATCATAGCTATACGTGCATCCTATACCATTTTTTCATTAAAACTAATTCTCAACAAAACTACTTAACCAAAAATCTTAAGCAGCGTATTCATGGTAAAATTTTGATTGCAACAAAGCTGAATAGCTGGGTCCACACCGGACGATCCACCGCGATCCGATCGCGCGCGGCAGGCGCGCGATCCAAAGATGCGGGCGGTGTGGACGTGCCGCGCGCGATCCATGCACGCGTTTTGGAGCGCGCGATCCCTACCTCGTGCGATCCGTTAGCGGTCGGTTTTTGTGCCCGCTTCAAAGGTGCCTCAGCTGCGTGATGCGCGCGGTGTGGACGGTTGTGTTGGATCGCGCGATCCACCTCACCATGGACATCTCAAAAATCGAATATCTCAAATTCATTAGCATTCATTCTTGCAAAATTGTGTTCAACTTCATCTGAAACTAACTCTGCGTACAGCTGAGTCCCAGATTCCAATCGATTTTTGTAAAATTGTTTCACCCAAAACCGTCGATTTCTTTTTCTTGATTTTTTGCGCAAACATTTAAGTATAATAAAAGTTACTGCTGCAACGGCAAGACGCCGCCGTTGTACGTGTGACTCCATATTGTACAAGAGTTAGACTGGCTGAATCACGGATCGCCTTAGGATCACTTGGAGCGCATATTTGGGATCGCAAGTTTTTAAAGTGGATCGGCCTAACACGATCCACGATCCATGCTCCGCGATCCTGGATCGCGGATCGCGGGATCGTCCGGTGTGGACCCAGCTGTTCAACTTGTTGCAGAGTTGTTGTCAACATGTTGCTTCCAAATGGAATAGACGAGCAATAACATTTAAAGAATCAAGCAACATTCTTGCTCAACATTAACAAAATTGCTCAACTTATGTTTACCATGAATACAATGCTTTATTTTTCATTTCAAAGGGGACTACTTAACCAAAAACCACAATATAACCATAATATATTATAGTCAAATAAAGTGATTGAAAATGGCGTCGCTCAGCTGTCAAACTGTTTTTCAGCCGACGTGTGAATAGTCACACGTCGGCTGGAAAACCGTGTATAGACACGGTAACATAGAGTGAGCGAGAGGCAAATAGGTGAGCCACCATTTTTTCTTCTTTTCTTTCTAAGTGGCAACCGATCCCAGTGAGGACAGATTCAGCCAATGTCAAGTTTTTAACAGATAGTCAGAGATACTTAGCCATCGTTTAAGTTAATGCTCGTAATGATTCGCTTTTAATTTAGGTATGAGAGCCGCCATTTTCAATCACTTTGAATGTGACCGCGTATACAACTACATAGCACCGGAAGTTTACCGGCTAGTGATGTACTTCGGCTCCATGTGTCCGGTATCGCTGAGAGAGCGCAGCACTACGTTACCGTTTGGTAGTATCGATAGCCAGGTTATTGACGCGTGGTTTAACGATATCCTGAGCCAGCCTTCTGGCGGGAACTGGAGCGCTCTGGAAGATTAATTTATTTATTTAGTACTACACTTAGATCTTTCTAAAATGATATACTGAGTAAATAAGGTATTTCAAAATTCCCTTCCAAACTTCCCTTTGTTTATGGACCTCTTTGTTAAAAAATATATCACCTTACCCACAAATATAATAAAACTAGATATACCGCGCGGTTTTATTTGTAGACGAAACCGCAGATAAAATCAAGTATTTCTCTAGCTTGTGTGTTATTCTGGTACATAAGCTACATCACTACCAATTATCATCCAAATTACAAAACATACTATAATATATTTTACGTGAGGATTGATGGATATCCTCAGAAATGTTTATAATATATAAATAAAGATAATTAGATGAAATAAATAAAACTTACTTGCAAACAAAGAACCGTATCACGTTCGCGTGACACACGAGCAACGTGTACGTATCATGGGTCTGCTCTGGCGGCGCTCTATAGAAGTAGCGCCTGAACGCTGCCTCTATCCTCGCGCTATCCTGGAAGAACTGCTACACATGCGATACCATACTGCATTATTATACTGCCCAGTGTTGCTATACGCGACGGTACAGATTATAAATTACTTTTTGACATTTGAAATGACAATGACATTTAGTAACCTTTTTTTGATGCAAATGAAAATGTCTTCACAAGCGGCCATGATTTTTTTAATGAAAATGTAATCTAAATTGGGTACTGTCACTATTGTTTTAATAAAAATTACTGTAGTTATTGTACTCCTTTATCTTTTTTATATAAACAATTAATTTTATAATGCAACCATAAAAAAAATGATTGGCAATTTGTAATAAAAAGGTTGTATATTAGAAAGGAAACTATGTACAAACTACTTGGATAACTAATTTATTAGTATAAATGGACACAAGGTTAATGAGTATATGCAAGACTGGTCAGTAATGATGGACTATGAGTAACATACAATAAAAAGAATTGATACAAATAATGAAAAACATATTCCTGTCTCTTTTTTCATCAAAAAAAAAATATATTTAATATTGATTTTATATGTATATTACGTAAGTATTGAACATCTTATTCTATTGTGAAAATAAGACAATAGCTTGCTAGCAGTGTATGATTACTTAGTAAATAGTTAATTGTTTTAATGATAACAATTGAGAGACTGGAATATGTTTTCCATACTGAAAACTAAACGTATAGTATGTAGATATGTTATAAATTATATCCCTTGAATAGCAAAACCCTCAAAATGAGCATAACAACACAAGCAAATATAAATGAATTTTACATACTATATTCATAAGCAACTGTACAAAAGAATTAAAGACTTTTGTTATTGGATTCTAAACATGATTTTTTTTTATAGAGAGGCAAATGAGCAGACACACTGTCTCATGGTAAGCAAATTGGGTCGCCAATAGACGACCATAACAGAGTGTATGGGTGTTGTCTACCAGATAACCTTTGTTATAGTAACACAACATTAAAAAGTTGGATTTTCCATTAAAAAGTCTAAAATTTCTAAATGTAGTAAAATCAAACTCAAGAAAAAACTGTACACAACACACCCAAAATGGCATACAAAGCTAGATGAATTTACCTCTAGGTACAAACTGAAATAAATATCTACTTACTCTGGGTTCTGGTCTCCAGTGTCCCACAGGTGGTTCTGGAGGTATCGGAGCACCTTCCTCTAATAATTGACAGTCTTTTATCTCAATATCTTTAGGTAAATGCTTGGCTATGATCTTAGCTGTCTCCTGTGCTCGAGTCATTGTTGATCTGACTAGAAGGTCCCATTTTATGTCAAGTTCCGCTAGACGCTTGCCTGTTATATCTGCTTGCTGTCTGCCTGAAATTAATAAAGAATTTTGTATATAAACTGTGAATTGTCTTCTTCTAAATATAAGGGGACAACTATGTGTAATACTGTATGTAAAGATACAAAAAAAATTTTGCTGTTTTTTTAGTATTTTAGTTTTGATAAAAAATTAGGCCACACAAATTGTAAAATCTTATCATTTTTTATTAATTCCTATCTTACAATGACAATAATTTTTCTTCGATAATTATCAAATTGAATTAAAAATCAGCTATGCCAGAGTACAACAGCCTATGATTCAATTTAATAACTCTATTGTTTTTACTAGTGTACACTGTACCTAACAAGAAAACTAGTTGCAAATTTAGTAGGGGCTTAAGTATTTTATTACTTACCTAACTCAGTTAAAGTCCGTTCACTATCAGTAGTGCCTTCAACATGGTATTGTCCGTGTCTTATTAAAAACAAATGCCTCACAGCTTTGCTCCTCGCCTTTTCAACTTGTTCATTGAATCTGTTTTCGTCTTCTGGTTTACTTGCTTTTGCTGGCTTGACTATGGACTCCGGTTCACGGCTATAAGAGAAACATTTCTGATTGTGATTTCCCTGATGTATTGTGGTAGTGAGATTGTAATTAAGGTTGTACAAGGGTATATAAGGACCTGTCTAGTAATGAGTAGTTATACTCATTTGTAAATTAATGAACAACTGATAGAATAAATGAGACCTACTATAAGGCTCAAAAACTTAAAAAAATAAAGATACTTCATATGAGGGTTACTAACCTATGAATGAGGCAAATTCATGAAAGTCTGAATGGAACAGCAAACTTTACAGTATTTAAACTTTAAAAGCATAGAGAATATTTATGAATCTTGTGTACTTACTGGTCCCAATTCTTTTCCCACTTAACACTCGGTGTATAGTTCGTAGTCCAAGAGTTCTTTACATCGAACTTCTGTTCATTTTTGCCGATAGTATAATAAGCGAGGCCACCACCAACTGCACCTAAACTTATCAACGCAATTTTATGAAGCCTAGAGAACGTAGCCATTTTTACCGATTGTAAATTGTTAGTCTTAGATTCTATTCCAACTCATTTACGTATTTGAAAGTATGCTAAAAAATTAAAGGTAATTATTTTGGATTATTTTATATTTAGGTCAACGACACTGTATGATATGTGACACAAGGAGTAAGGACACACATTGACAGTTGACAGCATGTTGACAGATAAACATAACCTCAAGACCGACAGACAGACTAAGCAACACAGATAATCTATAAAAAGTCTTCTAATTTTTAAACAATTTTTTTACCCTAAATAGGTAATGATTGTAGTGTGTGAAAGCCTCTTTATACTACTTAAAAGGCACACAATTATTATTAGTAAACTCATGGGTTATCACGATGTCTCAAATCATTATTATTTCCAGTGTGGAAAAACGAAAGGGCTATTCCGTCTAGACTCTAGCGCCATCTCTTTCCCACACTGGAAATAATTCTGATTTAAAACATGGTACGTTAGCAGGAACCTTACCAACAAAATTAATTCGATCTTGATTTTTTTTAATTCTATTTCGTTAATTATAATAATTATTCGACCTAAATTTTGAACTCTTTGCAACCAAATCGAGTTTTATACCCAGATCTAATGGTAGGTATTATCAAAGTAGATCGAGATTAAATTCGTATTCAAGTACCACAGCTCGACTGTGCTTTTGACAACGGACCACTTTGGTCACGACACCTGGTGTTCAAAAAAAGAACTAGTTTAAGTGTGCACTTAAGTACACAAGTATATTACCGAATCTATTAAAATTTTTTTTTTTTTTAAATTAATAAAAATTCTTTAAAATTTCGTACTAA
>CAJQZM010043898.1:0-26964 GCA_907164665.1 Colias nastes
AAAAAATACATACCTGTACATATTTTTGATGTGGTCCATTAATATAGAAAGAGACGGCAATACCGCTGACTAGAACAACTATAGACGCCGCTAAACCCTTGTACGCTAACAGTCTGAAAATTTTTAATATTTTTTTAATAAAATAGCAATAATAATACCAACACTAATACTATTCTTTATTTTGATGTCACTTTTGCATAAAATGTCTTGATTTTACAAGAAATAGGTACGTAACAAAAAAAAATATATGTATAGGTCAATTGTATGTAATTACATATTATTATAAATGGTGACACTTGCGTTCTAAATAACTAACTTCATGAATATCATTCTTCTTATGGTGTGTATTTTAAAACAATAAGTATCTGCAATGTTGGGAGCGAATTTTGGGGCACTATAAGTCATGACAAAATACTAATTTCGGTTTCACTTTTATTGCAGAAAAAGAATTAGATGCCTGTAAAAGGTCTCTTTTAACACAAATCCAAATTATAAATACATAACTAGTTTACAAATTATTTAATCAAATACCTTCGTAATCCAGTTGAGCACAATATAAATAATTCCCGGAAGAAATATTCAAGAGTGGTAAACGGTCGCCTCCATAGCACTAGACTGTCTGTATCCATTGGAGCCGCTTTTATTCTGAAAATCAATCATTAATCATTAAATATCATCAATAATAAGTGTTATTAATTCAAATTCAATTAATTAAAAGGAACCATAAAAAATTACATCGGTCATAGACGAAAAAATGACCCAAATTTCGACTAAAGCTATAAAAGTGTACATATTTTAAATGTTTTATGCAAAATGTATCGATTGAATAGTTGAATATTCGAGAAAAATAGTGTAACAATTTATATTTCTTCGAAACGAACATTTCTCTTGAAACGCGATCGTCTATAGTTTATTACTCTTTCAATGAATTATTGAGTGTTTCTTAATTATTAATGATCCATTTATAATGGAATTTACATCTAGTACTGTAGTAGGTGTTTTTAGAAAATCAGCACTAAAAAGATTAAACAATCACATCTCAATACTTCTGTAGCTTAAAAATAATATCTGCAGGTGATATTTCAATAAATGACCTTCCGAGCGGAATGGTAAATTTCGTATTTAATTTCCACAAAAGCAATCAACTAGTTGAATGACACAACTCCATTCTTCTTAATTCATGTTCCCAAAAATATTTCTTTAAAATAAAATTGGAAGGATCCGTTGATTGAGACACTAAGATTTCATGGCTAATAAAATATGTCGTACCTATTACCAAAACATAAACCGAACTGCGTGCTTTTGTTAGTACATCATTATGTACCTTGTTAGGGAAGAATCAATTGAGACACGATCTCAATTTCCGAACGCAAACAATGAGTTTACTTTTATAGTCTTTATACATACATAAATCTTGATATTCTTCGTAATAACTTACTGCGTAGGTACTAACGTCTTACAAAGAATTTAAGTTAGGCGGTTTTGTAATAAGTTACGCAGTACAACGTATACTTCGGAGTTTAATTTAAGTGAGTGCTCTGGTTTCTAAATAATGCTCATCAAATTTTTACGTACATCAACCATAAACCACGTCTCTAAAAATATTACAATGGTCATCTCAATGTTCTTTAAAATCTTCATCTCAATTTTCTTTTAAATCTCATAATAGGAATTTATCCTACAAAATGTCTCTCAGGCCAGTGCACGTAATTTTGAACCTTATTTTTACAGCATTAAAGCCTCATAATGGAAATTTATCATACAAAAATTACCCCCATGCCAGTGCACTAGATTTTAAACCTTATTACCCAAGAAATAGAGCACAAAATTCAACTTAAAACTTACTTTATCTCCTTAGGATGTGTATGGTGCAGACCGTTGCGCGTGCGCTGCTCCGTGTCCACTTGCACCGCAGCCGCCAGCTTGTAGTACCCTAAGCGGGCGAGCTGAAACAGTCATATACGTTACGCACTGGTTGGAAAGAGATGGATATATGTTTCATAGTTCATTTGTGATTTAGGGCTGTAATGAGTTTTACGGGTGCTAACAATATCTAGTGCTATTGAATTAGCAAATTAAGGGGTGAAGTTTAAATACTAGCGATAGTAGGTAGCTAACAAATAGAGTGCTTAGCAGAGAATCATTGATTGATTAATTCATCTTAGCTTTCCATCAGGCGAGATTGTGGTCAAGCGCTTCCCTATCTTAAGTAAAAAAAAAAAAATTATTTGATTATTGCAAATACGGATTATTTGCCAATTGCAATTTAAATAAGTTCCCATTGCAATTTCTTAATTTTAAATTTACAAAACAACTCGTGAAGATTTTACACCAGATATGAAGTACCTAGATGATAAGTTTCATACATTTTCATATTCAATTGAACAGAATAAGAATAATACGATCAGATTGCAAAAACAAGAACATTGTTAGAGCAAAACGCATGTAATGTAGGTATAATAAATAATAATATTTAAATGTCAATCTGTGATAAAAAATAAAAATCAGTTCCGGATAAGAAATTAATATTCTATTCGTGTTTGATGTGGATTAAAAATTCAAGGCTATGTTATGAAGGTGCACATAGTAATTAGAATACCTACGATTACATCTCATAGCAATTATATGGAAATGAAATTGTGTGTCATTTTTGGTTAAATAATGATATAGTGTAGATAGATAGTACCTATAGATATACGAATACATATAAAATAATGATCTAGAATCTATATTCTAGAAAATTAGAAATTGTCCTATGAAATCTATAGGTAGGTACCTAGTTATATGTATATCTCATATTAATACTGATTTAAAAAGTTAAGCACATTATTCGGATACGTTAGGCATTCCCTTTATAATAATAATAAATAATAATGGCATAATAATTTAATGCTGTTACAACTCTCTAGAAAAAATACACACGCAAACATAATACACACACGCACACACACATAAAAATCAAAGATCCTTCTAATATAATATAAACAATGCCCTTACACTAAGTAACTATATCTATATACAATTATGTATCTCTTGACTCATTGAAAGAAAATCACAAAAACACTGTCATAATTAATACACTACATAATGAATTCGGCGAACAAACAAACATAATTAATCCGAGTAAATAATGATCATTAATTAATTACATATTATGATCAAATTACTACGCTCAATTGAGATTAATTAAAAAGTTTTTACTTTCATAATTTAATTATCAAATGAGGTATATTTTATTGGAATAACCAAAAAGTATTCAGTTTTATGAAGCTTTGTAATAAAATAATTTATATTAAAATCCATGGACTGTAGACTGTACAGTAGAGTAGCTATGTTTAAAAGCAATGCTTTATAAATAGACGGTACTTTGAAAATTGGAAAAAAATATATTTAAAAGATTTTGTAATAATCTGTGCCATTGGTGTTTTATAGTTGTATTAAAAAAATCCCTTAGAACGTAAAATTATCCTTAAGAAGGTTACGAGATATTCTTATCAGCAGTTATCAGAAAATATTAATAAAGAAAAGGTCGATAAATTTCTGAGATGCCCTCAGTTATGGCTTTATTTATAGTAAAACTTACATAAAAGTAATATGAAACGGGAATATAGAAATGTATTTTCATAAAAGAAACATTTTCGAGACGTGAACGAAGGACAAAAGTTTTTCGTTCATTTTATATGTATAATAGTGTCCGAATTAAAATATGTAGGTAATTCGAAATAATAGAAGGAAACTGTGCTTTCATCAATCCTATCCTACTAGGTATTTATAAATTCGAAAGTTTGTGAGGATATGGATGTATGTGTGTTACTCTTCCACGCAAATACTAATGAACCGATTACAATGAAATTGCGCACACATATAAAGCTGAAGAGTTTGTTTGTTTGAACGCGCTAATCTCAGGAACTACGGTCCGATTTGAAAAATTATTTCGGTGTTAGATAGCCCATTTTTTTTAGTAGTTATAGATAAATCAGCTAGTGAAGTGAATCAATAAAATATTTAGCCATAACTCATACATAATGTAGATACACTATGATATAATTTTTATGATTTGCAATTTACTAGTAAGTAAGAAAACCATGCATTAATATGACATTATAAATTAATTAAAACCAAGCTATTTATCGTGTCCACTATGTAGGTACATGGTCGGTCATTAAGCTCCAATACATCGTTATGAAATTAATGAGGCGTGACTCTCGCGCCGATAATAGGGGGCTATTCATTGTAACACTGCACACGAACTAATAGAAACCCAGTTAAATATGCTTACACTTATCTCTTCACTTATCACCACAGATTAGTAAATAACCATAGATAATAAAATACGTAGTACTACGTAATAAAAAACTACGTCAATAACCACACTACGAGCGACTTATTCCGCGTCAACGAAACACGTTTCCACCAAAGCGCAAGTGAAACTGTTCTGAAGACTGTGACATCACAAAAAAATTCACTTTCAAAAAACCAACAATCTATCTATAGCTTCCTATAACTCTCAGTTCACTTTCGTTTGAGGTCACCTAATCGTGTTTATTCATGATTTTTCAAGAAATCATTTTATTAGATAAGAACGACGCCGACGCTTCGTTTTCTTAGAATATTTTAAATGATACTGAATTTAAAATTATGCGATTAGTAATTAGTTTCTTTTTTAACCGACTTCAAAAAAAAGGAGGAGGTTATCAATTCGGCCGGATTGTTTTTTTTTTTTTTATGTATGTACACCGATTACTCCGAGGTTTCTGAACCGATTTACGTGATTCTTTTTTTGTTCGATGCGGGATGGTGTCGAATTGGTCCCATAAAAATTTTATTCGGATAGGCCCAGTAGTTTTTATTTTATAAGCATTTTTGTCTGTATTTGTAAATGTTGCAAGTGCAAGTTTGAAGTCGGTTGTTTTTAACGCAGTTATCACTTCTAATGCAAAATGTACAGAGGAAACTATGGTACCTGTAGCTGTATAGTCACGTAAACAAATGTAATTAGGTCTTCTTGAAATCGTGTTATTAGACAAAGGAATAAATAATACTACCACTTATAAATATGCACAGGTTATTGACCACAGTACATTAAAAATAAATAAACGCACAAAGAGGATTTGCCTCGAAATGACTCGGCAGTTTGAGAAATATAATGTGCATGTGCAGACTGCAGATAATGCTTAAAAATCACTTTAATCATAAAATCCCTTTACATAAAGATCATTTTAATTATTAACCTTTGAAATAATTTAAGTGTCAACATATTATTATATATAGAGATCACAGATTAAACAGATAATAATTTATAGCACAAATTATTATTTGTTCTCTGTGATCTCTTAATTTGTAAAAAATATATGTACTTATATCTACACTCTACAGTCTACAGTATGACGCAATGGACGTGAACTTCCTATTTATATCTCAATCGATTTATTGTAATTTGTAAACAATATTTCTAGCTCTATTGGTCGCATTACTCGCATTGGACTTTAACATTGTCTCCTAGACACGTAAAACAATGTACCAGACGCGTAATTGATCGACAACAGCTGATTGACGTGGCGTTACTCCAACACGGCTTTCTTTCTCCTCCGACAATTATATTTGCACTCGAATTTGAACTCTAATCAGACAATCATAATGAGCAAACTAGGATCGATTGTGTTGGATTGATTTGATAAATCAATGTTAATGGCGAGTTTATTGTTAGCATAAAAATAGTGGCGTGATCGTCGCGTGCGCGGTGTTGAGGCGTGGTTGTGCGGACAGAGTGACCTGCATAGGGTACTTCGTGCTACGTATGCAGTGATTATGCGTTGATACGGAAGTATATTGCTTCCGTTTTTTATTTTATTCGATTACGGCTTGTTGCTAAGCAGTGATAGCATTCTTCATATCACCGCTATAAGCTAGACTCACTAGAGGATGTAGTAATTGTTACTGAGCCGTACTTAATTGGCTTGATGTTTTCGTTTGAGAAAATGTTCTATGCACTGTTGCGAATTGCGACCTTGTCCACAACGCAAATATGCAATTTTTTCATAAACTAATCATAACTGATTTATGATAAGCACTACGTCTCTATAACAAGGGATATTTATTGTATCTATAAATAGTCAAATTTCATAATTTCGTGGTAAATTATTGTGGAAATTTCAATCAGGCTGTAACTCTGAATTAGAGAAGCTAGTGAACATTAAAAATTAAATAGAGGTAGGTAGGTAATGTTTAAACAAATTTAATAACGTTAACGAAGTCGCTTGCAAGAACTAGCATAACTTTAATATGAAAGTAAATTCAGCAATGCAGTTCGTTATAGTTGTTTGTATTTTCATATATTGCAAACTAAATATCCTAACGAACCGTGCACGCTTTGAAAGTCGTATGACTTTAGCACTTTCACATTTACTTTCAAACCAATTTACTGCGAGTGTGAAAGAACTTCCTAATTTTAGGAACATATACTTCTCTAGTTTTAATGATCCCTCAATTCAACGTTTACCCTATAATTTTCTTAGTTTATTACTTTTTAATTCTCTTATGCGAAACACTATTCAATTATAGTTGCTTCCTTCATATCTGTTTAAATACTTCATTCGTTATCACTAACTATTGATCTTTCATTACTCTCCCGATTAGCTAATTGGCATTTAAATGCTTTGACTTAGACACAACTTTTCTTAGATCTCAAAAGTGAACATCAAAGGGTACTCTCATTCAATTTATTCACAGTGAAAAACAGAAGACACATGTTTGATGTACCCACATGTCAATTTGTTTTCCCATTATCTCTATGAAAAACGACCACAAAGCTTTTTAGGTCGACACTCAACAGTGGCGATGAAATAAAATTTGTTGGAAAAATTGTAAGTGCTGTATTCGGCGTTGGTCACAAATTAATTAGTATTAATGATGTAATCTCAGCCTTATTTAAATTTGTTAAGATTATTATTTTACGTCTATAAACTTATACATATCTATTCTAATATTATAAAGCCGAAGAGTTTGTTTGTTTGTTTGAACGCGCTAATCTCAAGAACTACTGGTCCAATTTGAAAAATTATTTCGTTGTTCGATAGCCCATTTATCGAGGAAGGCTATAGGCTATACATATATAACATCACGCTAAGACCAACAGCAGTGGAGCAATGCGGGTGAAACCGCGGAGCACAGCTAGTACTTAATAAAAATAAAATATCAAAAGAAAAAAATAGAATAAGAGTCCAAACTGACATTTGGGCAGATATCATTTGCTGAGGAAGTACTGTGCTCGGATCTTTAAATCTAAAATATTAATATTTTCTTATTTATTGCCTTGCTATCTTTCGGCAAACATACTATTCCACTTGTCTAAACAAATCTGTCTACACGATAACATTTATGACTCAAAATGTTAGCAATGATTTATCAGTACTATAATCAAGTGGGGATAAAAATAAATTATACACATGAAACATTGACCTAATCAGCCAAGCGTGTGTGCCAAATCAGTGACAGTGAATGACAATAGTTCGCCGAATGTTTAACTGATATAAGATATTTTTATAAGTCCTAGTTATAGAAAATGTAATATTCTGTAAGTAGAGTAGGTTATTATATTAGAGTTGTCCGGATAAAAACTCTTTCCCGTTTCTCTAAAGGATTTATGTTAATACTAACATTTGTTTGGGTTGTTTTTCGCAAAGTTCTGAAAGTTATGTTATTATAGGACTAACTGGCTGTGCTCCGCAGTTTCACTATCGGATAAAATACCCTTTATTTGTATTTTTGAAAAATAAAAGCAGTATTCGTTTTACCAGCTTTGACTATTTTCAATTCAATGGTGTGGTTTAATGTGAAAGTGTACCAACCACACAGACGGACATCCTTCGCATTTATAATATTAAGGTAGATTTGCTACATTGCTACATTTCATCCAAATTAGTTTCGCAGTTTTGCTCGGAAGATTAGTAGACATCATCACGGCGATTTTATAGTTTTATTTCCCTGATATTTGTGTGACTGAAAGAATGGCTTAAAATCGAAGGTACAAATTATTAAACTTCATAAGAATCAGACCATTAGGCAATTATTCAGAATTTCCTGCTTGTCAGAATTTCCTGCTTGCATCGAATTGAAAAGTTTAATTTACGCATAAGACACGAACGCAAGCTATTTTGAACAAATAATTTCTAATTTGGAGTTACTGCGGAGGGTCTCTTCTCTTGAACAGTTGTAATGAAATTACCTATAAAGGAAACTATTCTAAGGTTTCAAAACACCTTGATTCAACTTGGAGAGACAATTAATTCTTCTTAGTTCTTATTGTCCTATTTTATAAATATAAAAAGTCCACGAAGCACAAATAAGTACGAATGACTGCTGTTACGCTTTCTCGGTCAAAAAATTGTTACTTAAGATTATAATATAAGGTAGTTACTAGTTAATAACAAACTCATGAAAATAGAATGCTCGGCTAAAAAATATAACCATGGAAGAAGTCACGGGCAATATCTAGTGACACTAAAGTATGCCAGTCGGGTGTATGCCCGTATAATCGAGAGCCTATAATAGGCGTAGACAGGAAAGTTTGCATCGTTCAAATATTTGCTCTGAGCGTTATAATGTATGTAAAATGCATAGTTACCTGCATGTTACGTTACAAGATCGATTTGCATCGAGATTCAATTACGTATGACATGGCAACACGTTAAATGTTAATGGTAAATTTTTTTTCTATATTTTGACGATTCATAAGTGCTTCTAAACGAAGATAGATAACTAAATGTTTGAGTTTGAGTTAAATGTCATGAAGAGTAAATTAAAATACGAAATACGATTATATTTTGAAATTGTTTTGCATTAATAAATTATCGATAGTTGATACGACAAGAAACCAAAATTGGTTCAATGAATTACCTTTTTTGCGTAGCTCAACTCATTATTCGGTTTAGAAAAAAAAGAGAAATGTGTGTTAAAACTAATCATAAAAAGTTTCTTAAAAATGTTTGATACTTATAACAGTAAACAAACAATAAGTTACAGTCAATAATCAATCTCACATCAGAGTCAATAGATGTAAATTCAAATGTAAATAACTCAATACTACTGTACTAATGTAAATAATAATTGCACACATACCTACCAATAATAATTATATTTTATACCATGTAATGACATGATCAGTAAGTAGATTAAAAAACAATATTTAGTTAAATAATGGAAAAATAACCAATAAATCATACAAAATCTAAGTTTGTTTTTCTGTTTGATTGCTTGAAAAGGCGATAAAAACATTTAAAGGAAAGACAATTCTAATTCAATATGCAAGCTTAATGCTTAATCGTTAATGTATTAGTAGCAAAATATATTATAAAACCTGCACTGATAAAATATATATTGCAAAAACATAGAACTTGAAATGACTAGGCAATATCTGTGCTAGAAAATAGAATCATTTAATATTGAGATTTTTTTTTCAATTTTTGCTCCCTGTCTTTCTAGAGTTCTAAAATCACGTTCATATTTGCTTCCCATTGGTGGTTTAAATATTCATTTAATTCCTTCTAGATTTGGCTCAGGTTCAGTTTATTCAATTTTAAAAGGTATTTAATTATCCATAGTTAATACATATAATATGACATAATATGTATTATGAAAGATAATAAGGCCTACTTTACTTCATGCCTTCAAATATTCAAGCTTAATTTAACTCACACAAAAACGTTTTAACTGAAAATACTTTAATTCTAATATCTATGAACAATCAGCATAACCTAGCAACAAATCATAGTAAAGTTTGTATAGATAAGATAATTTTTTACTTCATAAAGTTGTTGTATCTTGAAATGATTGTGCAATATTTGTATAGATTTTAATGTACATGAATCATATTTAGAATATTGATTATCAACTTATTTACTGAACTTAGTATTCACAACTACGTCAAATTAAAATGATTATTATGATATTATTATTGTGATTTAAACACACTTGAATTGGCAAACAACTAAGGACTATTTATTATACTGTTTACATTTCATCTCTCTTAACTCATTAGCAGTCACAAATGTAGGCAAGCCTAAAACAAAATAATAACAGTGATTAAATAAAACAAAACATGCATCATCAGGAAATTACCTAAAACTACAACTAAAGCGATAACTCCGCAAAAACAAAAATAAACTCCAAAACTGAAACGAAAACAAGCAAGATGCAAAACTGACTGGCTTTGAAAAATCAAATCACACATCAACATACAACTAGCAATATACCAGCTCATTTTTGTTTCCCGACGTCCGCTGGCCTCGTTTCCTGCATTCCGCTCTTAGCTGTTCCTTATTCATTGACGCCAGAGCTTCTGGACTGAGGTTCTGGCGTACTTTGCCATTGTCAGACACAGAGTTTTGGCGCGGTATAGCTAGAGATGCAGCTTGGTTACGAACACGACGATTGCTAGCTAGCTTTGTCATTATTCCTTTGACCGTTCTGCTAAGCTTAAGCTATTTATATATCTTCATTCTAACATCCCGGTAAGCTCTTTCTCCCAGTCTTGGTTTGCACAAATATCACATAAGCAACAATTCAATTCATTTGTTAGTTTTTTTTTTTTTGAAACACGTAAAAATTAAACTATAAAAAATTATAATATAAACACATTGGAACGAAAACAAAAATAATAAATAGGGCTACAGGGTATACTCGTATATATTTTTAAACTGCTGTTATAAGTTTAACCTTTTAAACTTCATCGGAATATCGATTGTAAACGATGTTCATTGAAGTGTATCTTCAATGTTGTTTGAACAGTAATATTGATTGCGTATACGAGTTAATCATTAATCAGCATTTACTATAAAAAGCCACTGTCAGCCCCTAATAAAATAAGCATAATAAATTAGTAATTTCATTCGGGACAGTCAGCAGAATTTGATGCAATTTCTAACCTAACAAAAATAAAATTGAACAACAAAATATACTTACATTAACAAATTAACCCACGAATTAAATAATAATTTTTATTATTTAGTTTTTAAAATATTTCATGAATAAAAACGCACAATATTATTCATAAATTTCTTTTTTTGTAAAACACTGTCACTCGGCACTCCTCATCAAAAACCACGGAAAACTAAACATAATGTTGCCACTAGCTAGTTATTAGTTACCTTATGGTTACCTTCCTCATTGAACCGGGCTAATCGTTTTTAATTTAAAATGATATTTACGACATGAATTAATGTACTCAATATAGTAAATATTGAAAATTAAGGATAATTTAAAAATAGAATGCAGCAGCTAATTAACAATGCATTGATATTATTTGACTTTTCCATTAAGTAATATTTTAACTAATGGCAATCTTTCGGCGACACTGACGTGTTCAAAGATTATAGATTATTGAATTGAAAAAATTTAAATAGTGCGCACAGATGTAAATACATATGTAAACTTTTTTCTAACTAGAATTTGTAACGAATATGAGAGGGGATGTTAATAATTGTGATTTACTATTATTGTAAAATTCAATTTAATATTATGTTTTTACTCCGTTACGTCTCTCATACTTCTATACTGTACTTATATAGTTATAACATTATACATTATACTCTTTGGTTATAACTAACTGCGCTCCGCGGTTTCACCCGCGTATCTCCGCTTCTGTTAGTCTTAGCGTGATGATATAAAGCCTATAGCCTTCTTCGATAAATGGGCTATCCAACACCGAAAGAATTTTTCAAATCGGACTAGGTAGTAGTTCTTGAGATTAGCGCGTTCAAAAAAAAAACAAACACTTCAGCTTTATAATATTAGTATAGGTAGAATTACGTAGATAGGGTTACGCTGATTTTGGATAAAAAAGCTGCGTACTTGATTAAATAAAAATTAGGTACCTATGCTAATTTCTACATCAAACACAATGACTCTTCTTCGTCTTAATTCTATTTTTTTATAATAGCTGCAATAATGCCATGAATCGATATCGATATAGATAAAGTATTAGGTACCTAAGTACCTATCTATCAATTAAATCCTAGATATTCCCTAAACGAATAGGTATCAAATTACACATTCTTCACGGTGAATGGAATTGATTGGCACATAATTTTTTTATAACTAAGTAACTACTTCTTTCTAGTACATAGGTACTTGTACTATGTACCGACCTATAAAATTACCTTAGGTAAATCTACCTGAGTACCTGAGTGCACATCTAAATGTAGGTGTACCTTTCATATTGTAAATACATATATCTAACTAAAGAGAGCGTACTACAGTATTCAGGAATATATGGACGATAAAAACCCATGGAGGGTTGTCGCGTAAAAACCACAGGACAGTTCTTTGGCATATTATGATAATATATTATGTATTTAGATATAAGTTACATATTATGTAATATCGACATGATTAATTTAAAAGAGCAACTATGGAGTTTCTTGCCGGTTCTTCTCCATAGATACTGCTTTCCGAATCGGTGGTAAATGTTAAAAATAATTATGTAATGACGATTCGAAAGTGCTACTAAATAGTAGTCTAATTGAATAAATGAATGTTTGAGTTTTGAGTTTGAGTTTGAATAGGTATAATATATAACTGTAATTATACCAATAAAAAATTCAATTCATTGTTAGTTAATTTAAATTAGTTTTAATGTAAAATAAGTAAGGTTGAGAACGTGTCGCATATTTGAAATAGCTAAGACCCTGTGTAAGACCCATTTATCTCAAAAACATTAAATGAAGCAATCAAGTAGAAAATCGTTTTAAATCCTACGTATTTAATTAAACTAGGAATAAGAATCGTTTCTTGAAGACCACGGATCGTTGTTACGCATGCGTGCTTTGTGTCATGGCAGGCCGACCCGCGCAGAGACGCAGCATCCACGATTCCATGACCAGGCCAGTAGTCCTCGACCAGCTCTGCTACTTACAGCGTGTAGCTGGTGCAAGCGAATTGCAATATACCAACAGGTAATAAAAATAAAGAAAAACACGGGTTTATTAAATCTTTTTATTCATGCAAACATATTGTAGGTCTATAGTTTAATGTTACAGATAATTATATTACCCAAAATTATGTTTAATTGTAGTAATAAATTCAAAACGTATTTCCTTTGTAGTCCCGTATATAGCGATGCGACTAGCTAATTACTTTAAAGCGTAATGCCTTAATTTTAATTACTGTTGTATTGTCTTCTGGATCAATTATAAAGCTTTTAATGTAAAAGTTTATATCTATTGTTTGTATACTGGATGGAAATTAATGTAGGTCAAGGATAATTTTACTACCTAGGTAC
This sequence comes from Colias nastes, assembly GCA_907164665.1. NCBI lineage: Eukaryota > Metazoa > Arthropoda > Insecta > Lepidoptera > Pieridae > Colias > Colias nastes. The sequence continues at coordinate 13,277 of CAJQZM010043898.1, forward strand.
TTCATTCTTTTTCGTTTGTAAATTGTTCTTGTTATTTCGTAAATCATGAAATCGTAAAATAATGCAATTAGTAGGTGCTTCGTACCAGATATTAGATAGTTTCTCTCTCACAAGTCATAGGCAGGTAGGCAACAGCTGCCTACTTCTTAGAGCATTAATGCTCTAAGGCCTACTTAGTAACTTATGTGCTTTTTTATTGTTCTTACTGAGAATGTACGCTAAAGTTTTAGGTAGATAGTTATCTAATAAAAATAAGAAACCGTTTTAAATCGCATAAACTTCATAACGGTTTATTACAAATAAAAATAAAATTAACTGGAAAAGTGAGGAAGTACTTAGCTGTTTGTTTTTAATTATACAAAATTTATCGGCCTACTTTTTAGGTATTCATACTTGAATGATCTGCATTATATTTAAAATCGTTTATAGCACCTCCTCCGTCAGACCTCTTTGGGCGGGCGGAACAGCCTGCCGTAACAAGACAAACAAACAAGCAAAAATATTCTCCGCGGTGAACAACTTTTTCGCTGATTCACCTCTGGTGAATCAGCTAAAAGGCATTATGGTAAGAAAAGTAAGATATATTTCATTTTAAATATTGTATTAAAATGCTTAAGTAGTTATCTTTGCTAACTGCAAAAAAATACATCATAATATCACAGTATTACAATATTATTAATATTATGTGTTACAACTTACCTACAAGTGAGAGATATACTATTACAAATACATTTGAAATCGGCAGAATTTATTTTTTGTAAAAAAATGGATTCCTGATAATTAATCCAAATTTTAATATCCTGCTTCACAATATATTTTATGTACTTAGTAGCTTTGTAGTAGGTAGGTAGTTGTTTCAAGTAGGTATGTATTTTACGGCCACCACTCGCAAGATGCATGTTTTCCAGTTATTCTTATAAAATTTTATATAAGCTCCTAATGTTTTTGTGACAGCTTATAACGGCTATGAGTCGCCGTAAGGGCATTAAATATCAGCATATCCTACTTTAGGTACTATTATATCCTGTAAGTTTGTTCACACTCTGTGTTCACGAATCATCATGAGAAATTAACAAACGCTTTTTCACTGACACCCCGGGCGAAAATATTGTGGCGCCCACTTGAGGTGTTCTTAAGGTTTGCACCAGGAGAGGCAAGAGACTCCGTCGCCCTGGGCCATCGCCCCCTCTCGCCCCCCCCTAACGCCGGCACTGTACCTATACGAGTAATCCTCGTATACGTGCTTACTTGGAATGAGCAACATAGGTTAATTTTATGCTAGTCAGAAAATACAATATAAATACCTAACTTCGTTTTTTATTATTAGCAGTTATTGTTATAGGATGTTATTGTGTGCTTAAATGAATTATTATTCCTTAAATTTTATCATATTAGACTCGGCAAGCGAGCAACACCGAGCCGGGACCACCAGACGAAAACCAAGAAAATCGCGGACCTCCAACTGTGAATCCCGCAGTCAGTCCTTCAGAAAGGTAAAATATTGTTTGTATGAAAACATTACACTCATGACTCAATATACATTATGAGAATTAGAGCGGAAATACAACAACTTTCAAACAATTTCGAAAAAAAATCATATTTTGCTATTTCAATTAGCGGGTTTGCGGCGGAGGAATAATAGTTCTATGAAAATATGTAGGCCAAAGTAAAAAAAAAATGTGGGTCGTGAGTGACTTGATATCGTATTGTACGAAATCGACAGTGTTCGTCATCCATTTTGTTACTTTTTCTTACTTTTTGTAAACCCAAGACTATACCTACTATGCTGCCGGCAATGACAGATTTGGAGTTTTTATTTTCAAAATGCGCCATCTCTTATCGGAATCCAAAACAATTAGTTGCTTTATACGATCACAGATGGCAGATTACTAATTATTATAATAATATGATTAATAATTTATTACAAAAAAAGACAAAGAACATTTATTTAAATATCTAATTATTTAATTGAACTTGTATTATAAATATTTTTAAATTTTGTGTAACTTACAAGTTGAGTAATAATTACGATAGCAACACAATGAATTGATTCCAATATTGATTGTGAAAATCACGTCACAAATATGGCGACTGCTCCTTGCTTTACGCTTGTTTGTAGTTTTGTTCCATATTTTGTACTGTTCTTCGTGATTCGTGAAATTAATCCGCCGATCCGCGTTGAGTTGAGTCCTCTCCTCAGTCCTCCGTAGTGAAGTGTACGAATTTCCAAAGAATAATAAAAAGAATAAAAAATCATTTTAATATATCCATCAAACAAAATTTAGTGACGGACATTATTTTTGAAGAAAGATGTTCCTAAAAAAGGATTGAAACAAAAAATTAAAATGTTTACTGACATATTTGTGTATTATCCCTTTAATTAATTGTGATAAACATAAAACTACATTAAAAAGTTATTTTGGAAATATAGTAATTCATGTAGGTACTTGTTGTATACAGTTGGTGCCGATCAACAGATTTTGTCTGGCAAAATCACATATCATGGTGAGGACGAAATAAAAACAGCAGCACAAACATATAAAAATAAACATAAACATGTAACAAATAAAAATAATATTGTTATTTAAATATGTAATACTGTTCAAAATCAATTATTTTCTAAAAATTCCGTACCATTGTCAAAATTTACAATTCTATGTTAAATATCTACTGTAAGTGTAAATAAATAAATTATTGTAAAATAAAATTTGTTTTTATTTGTATGCACTCCCTTTCTGAAACTCATGCTTAGACTTCAGCTTCTTACTATTTTACTGTATTCAAGGTGATAAGATTTTACTTATTATTTGATTTTCTCTCAACTTGAATACAAGTAAAATAGTAAGAAGCTGAAAAAGTACCATTGCATGTAATATAGACTATAGTAGATGTCTATAGCTATAGCTATACATTTCACAAGTTTGTGGATTCCGATAATAGATGGCGCTGTTTATCAGATCAATTGACATTAGCGGTCTTCAAAAAATTCTGCGAGCGGGCTCTCTATACCCGTATATATTATATTTACCCGTATATATTATATTTGGCTGCCGGCCAACCGCGAACTAAACTCATTGTGAAACTCATACTTGCCGGAAGGAAATTTCTGACAAGTGTGCGGTGTTGTATCGGCGGGCATCAGAAATATTCTGACGATGTGCGGCCGGCCTAAGGACGAACTTTCTAAATGACAATGAAATGAAAACTACCAACTTTCTATTTATTGTTCTTGACATTAGGTTCTTTCATAGCGCCGCCCGTAGCTAACTAATCAAGGTTCTAATAGCACTTTTTGATAGAGCACACATTTGACATAGGTACCTAGTAGACAGAAAGTAGTTAGTGATTTCAATTTCATATCTATTCTTTTATTTACCAAAAAAGAATATCAGTGAAGCATCTTTCACTCAAACGACTAGGTTTTTGGCACTTGGACCAATCTTTCTACTCACTCTTCCACAAAGTCGGCACTGGGTATACATTCTTAGGTACTCGCCAAAAAATTATAGGTTTAATCGTCAAATTCATCCAGCAATTACGCATAATTTATAGCTTTATATTATATTGATATTTCACCAGTCAATCATCAGTAAGATCGCTGTCTCTGCCACGCCAGCGGCAAGTGAACTTCCTGAAGCCGGCGGCTAATACCACTATCGATAGAAAGGCATCTATCATTGATGAGACTACTGGCATTACTCGCACGCAAATGAAAGGTTTGAAATCATTTTAAATTATGCACAAGCAGACATTGCTTAAGTACGTAGATTTCTATTGTCACATCAGCTGTGCTTACAATTCTTAGGTGTCATTGGCCACTGCAGTTGCCTTTTTAAAATTTCTCTACCGTCTTTTATTTTCACTGTAAACTTTTTATCGGTTAAATATATTTCAAGTCTTAATATCATTTTCTCAACATTTTCTTAAGTAAAACGAAAATTTCGTTTTATGTTGCAGTTGACCAAAAAAATATTTATGACCTAATCTGACGTGCCATTTGATTATTCCATCATTTTCTTAGGTCCTTCTCCTATCAATGTACATTTTCTTTACATAAATACTTTTCCCATCAGAATTCCGCGAAGCATTCCGCCTGTTCGACAAAGACGGTGATGGGACGATAACTAAGGAAGAGCTGGGCCGCGTGATGCGGAGCTTGGGCCAGTTCGCCAGAGTTGAGGAGTTGCAGGACATGTTGCAAGAAGTGGATAGTGATGGTAAGAGTTCGGTGCGATTCGGTTTATAGAAGGATTGACTTGACGTAAATGATACTACATAGGTTATGGAATGATAATATGTTCAGGGAAGCGTATGAGTATTGAGCGTATTATATTCCAAGTGTAATTGCAATTGTATAGTTATGTTTAGAGGTAGATTTATGTATTAGATGGAAATTATGTAAATGGTACTAGGTGAGCAATCTGTGAGTTGCCAGCAATATACCTTGACCAAGGAAATAGCATTTAGCTACTACGCTACTCTTGAAATTTTCTCACCCGGGGAATGTCAACATTTAAACAAAGTTTCCAACATTATTGATCAACTATTGCTCAACAAATATAAATCATGAAATTAGCCAAGTTTATACAACTATCTAGGCACCAAACTTATTCCAGGTGACGGCAACGTAAGTTTCGAAGAGTTTGTAAACATTCTGTCCAAATCGATGTCTGGTTCTGGAGGAAACACGAGTTCAGCGGAACAAGAGGAACGGGAACTGAGAGATGCCTTCAGAGTGTTCGATAAGCACAATAGAGGGTACATTTGTGCGTCGGACTTGAGAGCTGTACTGCAGTGCTTGGGAGAGGATCTGTCGGAAGAGGAGAGTGAGTATATCTTTAATAGACAGTTGAACCACTTCTGAGTGTCTGATTAGTAGCTTAATATATTATGTGAAAATTATGTTTGAAAATGCACGTTAAAAGTGTTAGGTTATCTGCGAATGGAAAACTAGGGTTTATTTAATAGGTACCAAGAACATTAAAAATGACATGTTTAAAAATATTCAAACTTGTTTCAGTCGAAGACATGATCAAGGAAGTTGATTCTGACGGAGACGGCCGTATTGATTTCTTGGGTGAGTATATCTTTGTCGATTTAATTATAACCTCAAAACTAAAAATAACTAAAAATAAAATAATTAAATATGATAAAACATTTGTAGAATTCGTCCGAGCACTTGGTGAACCAGAAGACGCCTGTGATGACGAAGAAGACGATGATCTCATCGACGCTGACATTCCCCAACAGAGATCTGTGTTAGCTCTGTAAATTTCTACTCTGTCTATTTCACAGATATGCTCAATATCGAATATTTAACCAATATTTCATGCAATCAGTAACTAATAATCTTCACAGAATTACTATCAATGTATAATGTCAAAAATTTTTTGTTTCAAGTGCACATATTATTTTTCCAAATCAATTAAAACGTGTATTTTTATATACTCTTTCAAGATATTGGCCTATAATTAATTATGTAATTTAATATAATTGGAATATGTAGCTTTTTATTAAAAATAATAATGCTTACAAAAACGTAGTAATGTCGGATTTTTCCTCAAATTAAATATATAAAAATAGGAGCTTACTTTCTAAAATCTATTACGGTTATCCTATTTCTCCTTATAAAAAGATCCTTATTGTTATCTAATCAAATATAAATTTTTAAAATAATATCTATCAGTAAAAAATCTCTTCTATTTATAAAATATATTTATTAACTGTATTTTTCTAGTCAATCGATATCTCTCTACATTCTACACTTTAAAACTATACCTAGTTGTTGCTAAAAGTATAGTTGTGAAATGGTTGTGACCACAACCTATCTACAGAAATTTTATATACATAGAATATAATATAACGTACAATTAAATATCATATTATGTAATTTTTAATCTTAAAAGTCCTTTTTAGTCCTATAAAGCTACCGTACACTATATTGAACACTAACATCTGGCAACACTTTAAAATTGTACTACCGCAAAATAACGTATTTTCATTGTGTGACGCTCAGAGCAATAAACCTAGGTTTATTGCTCTGAGGTGTGACGTCTTACCATAATAAATTATCGAGTTACCATATCAAAAAATTAAAACATATACATAATCAATTACCTCTAACCAATTACTAAAAGTCGCATAAAACGATCTATAAAATGAATATAAAAATCTTTAGTAAATTACGATCTCGAATTTTGGAGTCTCCCATAACACGTCATGTCGTTGCTCTTTACCTGTAGTAATTAAATTGTAAAACAACGAATTGTGTTAGATAGTAAGGTGGTTTTATTATAGCGTTAAACCCTCTCGCTTTAAAACTTATAAATAAATCGCGACCAAGACTACATCGATGTGTTTTATTTATTGATATACCTACCCTAGAACATGTTTAATGAACCAAATTAATTAGTTATTGGTAAATTAATTGCAGCTTGGTGTTTGGTATAATTTCCTTTATCCTTTCTTTCATGAAACATATTGATCTGATTTGAAAGTCGGTTCATGTCATAAAGTTATCATTGAAACATTTTTTTTTACTTTACAATACTGTGTATCTAATCCTGTTAATTATTTACCTACCTACTTAAAATAATACAGAAAAAATGTTGTGTGGTTTTATGAAACCACGGTAAAAGTGAAACTTAGGCACAAAATTATCGTATTTGTACGATAATTATCGTACGGTTTTACCGTCACGCGACATGCGCTACACAGACCAAAAAGTTTGAGACGATGTAATAAAAGTTTCACTTTAAAAAAAAAACTAGTATTTACTCAATACTTACTCATGGCTTATATTTTTTCATAAAATTACGGTTATAAATAAAACAACGGAGAATCTTTTACAATTTTAATACGTTATCGAAAATTGTATTTACACTTATATACAATCATGAAATACAGATTCGTTTCACTACATTACAGTAAGGATAATATAGTTTGAGGTATTCTGGTAAAAGATTACGTGACTTTTTCAGTATATTTCGTAAACGATAATTGAACAATAGAATAAAACTATATGCGTTGGTAATAGGCAATACTGGCCAGGATCAGGTGTCAACGATAAGAACATAATCATTCTATGTAAAAAAATCATTCTAGGTGGGTAGCTACATAATTTCCTTATTCCTCAAGTAAAGGGTAATTTTAAACATTTTAAGTATAAAACAATTCCGTGAAGCTAAATTATTACGACTCGATATTTAGATATTTAGAATTGAGATAAGAGTTTACAAATATAAACATCAAATAATAATTATAGCTGCCTAAGAATAAATGCAGTGAAACAGATGTATGGATAATGCATCTTCCTCTTACCCCACTTGGGAACGCGGGACTTCACTTTTAAGAATAAATGCAAGTATCATAAAATACAAATGCATTAAAACTATGATTTTCCACAATGTTATTCATGCCTAGTACTGTATAAGAAGTAACTGAATTACTATAGAAAATCCAATCCTGGTGAGCCAGTCCTAAAGCTTTCTATTTTTACATATTAGTAGTATAAAGCCTTAGTTATTATTTTTATCTAATAAACTATGACACAATTATATTAAAACTAGAGTTGGCAGTGATAGTTATTCAATTGGTAATTTCATAATAACTTCTATTGAATATGAATTCAATTTGTGATATTATAATTGATACATTAATCAATATTATATTCAATGCTTTTGGGCACTAAATCATAAATTTTGATGATGTAAGAAACATCAATTTAATGTACGATTGTTGACTATAGGATTAAGAACAACTTTTTTTTACATAAATGGTTTTCAGAAAAAATTCAATTTATTTTTCTAATGAGCGCCATCTATAGCAGTATATAATATATTACTACTTTCAAAAACTAATATACCTACGTACGTATATTGTTCTTTGCTACGTTATCTAAAATATTAAGTAAACATATAATTTAAATAAAAAAAGATACAAAACATCACTTATACTCCGTTTAATTGCATTTTTCCTTTACAAATAAGTCTCTTATCGGTTCATAATTCCTGTTGAAATTTATAATAATTAATATTTATTATAGCTAATAAACTATGCATGTTTGAAAATGGAATTTTTCCACACAGAACACAAGGTAATTTTATTCACATCACTGCGATATTGATTTTTAATATTTTCTATAATTCAAGGAACTTGCAGTAGTGAACTGGTAACATTGTTTTGAAAACATTTACGACTTTTTATATTTAATAATAATAAATGTTTTTCAGCTTAATTTTTTATAATCAGTTCTGTCTAATTATCAATTAATAAGGAACTTCTTACTTCTTATTAATTGAAGGATTTGATCGCCATTTACTCTAGTTTATATACACACTGATAGTGCGTCTAGAAGTTGATTATATAACGTAACTAAATAATTACAAATTGAAAACTTAACAGATTGAAACTTTATTTAACCATTGTATTTTATAAATTTCGGCTATTTTAAATGCTGCAAACTCAGCAAGTTGTCAATTAGATCACTGATTCAATTGAAAGTACACAGACTATAATATATCAATTTCACAGAAAATCAGCATCATAGCTATACGTGCATCCTATACCATTTTTTCATTAAAACTAATTCTCAACAAAACTACTTAACCAAAAATCTTAAGCAGCGTATTCATGGTAAAATTTTGATTGCAACAAAGCTGAATAGCTGGGTCCACACCGGACGATCCACCGCGATCCGATCGCGCGCGGCAGGCGCGCGATCCAAAGATGCGGGCGGTGTGGACGTGCCGCGCGCGATCCATGCACGCGTTTTGGAGCGCGCGATCCCTACCTCGTGCGATCCGTTAGCGGTCGGTTTTTGTGCCCGCTTCAAAGGTGCCTCAGCTGCGTGATGCGCGCGGTGTGGACGGTTGTGTTGGATCGCGCGATCCACCTCACCATGGACATCTCAAAAATCGAATATCTCAAATTCATTAGCATTCATTCTTGCAAAATTGTGTTCAACTTCATCTGAAACTAACTCTGCGTACAGCTGAGTCCCAGATTCCAATCGATTTTTGTAAAATTGTTTCACCCAAAACCGTCGATTTCTTTTTCTTGATTTTTTGCGCAAACATTTAAGTATAATAAAAGTTACTGCTGCAACGGCAAGACGCCGCCGTTGTACGTGTGACTCCATATTGTACAAGAGTTAGACTGGCTGAATCACGGATCGCCTTAGGATCACTTGGAGCGCATATTTGGGATCGCAAGTTTTTAAAGTGGATCGGCCTAACACGATCCACGATCCATGCTCCGCGATCCTGGATCGCGGATCGCGGGATCGCTGGATCGTCCGGTGTGGACCCAGCTGTTCAACTTGTTGCAGAGTTGTTGTCAACATGTTGCTTCCAAATGGAATAGACGAGCAATAACATTTAAAGAATCAAGCAACATTCTTGCTCAACATTAACAAAATTGCTCAACTTATGTTTACCATGAATACAATGCTTTATTTTTCATTTCAAAGGGGACTACTTAACCAAAAACCACAATATAACCATAATATATTATAGTCAAATAAAGTGATTGAAAATGGCGTCGCTCAGCTGTCAAACTGTTTTTCAGCCGACGTGTGAATAGTCACACGTCGGCTGGAAAACCGTGTATAGACACGGTAACATAGAGTGAGCGAGAGGCAAATAGGTGAGCCACCATTTTTTCTTCTTTTCTTTCTAAGTGGCAACCGATCCCAGTGAGGACAGATTCAGCCAATGTCAAGTTTTTAACAGATAGTCAGAGATACTTAGCCATCGTTTAAGTTAATGCTCGTAATGATTCGCTTTTAATTTAGGTATGAGAGCCGCCATTTTCAATCACTTTGAATGTGACCGCGTATACAACTACATAGCACCGGAAGTTTACCGGCTAGTGATGTACTTCGGCTCCATGTGTCCGGTATCGCTGAGAGAGCGCAGCACTACGTTACCGTTTGGTAGTATCGATAGCCAGGTTATTGACGCGTGGTTTAACGATATCCTGAGCCAGCCTTCTGGCGGGAACTGGAGCGCTCTGGAAGATTAATTTATTTATTTAGTACTACACTTAGATCTTTCTAAAATGATATACTGAGTAAATAAGGTATTTCAAAATTCCCTTCCAAACTTCCCTTTGTTTATGGACCTCTTTGTTAAAAAATATATCACCTTACCCACAAATATAATAAAACTAGATATACCGCGCGGTTTTATTTGTAGACGAAACCGCAGATAAAATCAAGTATTTCTCTAGCTTGTGTGTTATTCTGGTACATAAGCTACATCACTACCAATTATCATCCAAATTACAAAACATACTATAATATATTTTACGTGAGGATTGATGGATATCCTCAGAAATGTTTATAATATATAAATAAAGATAATTAGATGAAATAAATAAAACTTACTTGCAAACAAAGAACCGTATCACGTTCGCGTGACACACGAGCAACGTGTACGTATCATGGGTCTGCTCTGGCGGCGCTCTATAGAAGTAGCGCCTGAACGCTGCCTCTATCCTCGCGCTATCCTGGAAGAACTGCTACACATGCGATACCATACTGCATTATTATACTGCCCAGTGTTGCTATACGCGACGGTACAGATTATAAATTACTTTTTGACATTTGAAATGACAATGACATTTAGTAACCTTTTTTTGATGCAAATGAAAATGTCTTCACAAGCGGCCATGATTTTTTTAATGAAAATGTAATCTAAATTGGGTACTGTCACTATTGTTTTAATAAAAATTACTGTAGTTATTGTACTCCTTTATCTTTTTTATATAAACAATTAATTTTATAATGCAACCATAAAAAAAATGATTGGCAATTTGTAATAAAAAGGTTGTATATTAGAAAGGAAACTATGTACAAACTACTTGGATAACTAATTTATTAGTATAAATGGACACAAGGTTAATGAGTATATGCAAGACTGGTCAGTAATGATGGACTATGAGTAACATACAATAAAAAGAATTGATACAAATAATGAAAAACATATTCCTGTCTCTTTTTTCATCAAAAAAAATATATATTTAATATTGATTTTATATGTATATTACGTAAGTATTGAACATCTTATTCTATTGTGAAAATAAGACAATAGCTTGCTAGCAGTGTATGATTACTTAGTAAATAGTTAATTGTTTTAATGATAACAATTGAGAGACTGGAATATGTTTTCCATACTGAAAACCAAACGTATAGTATGTAGATATGTTATAAATTATATCCCTTGAATAGCAAAACCCTCAAAATGAGCATAACAACACAAGCAAATATAAATGAATTTTACATATTATATTCATAAGCAACTGTACAAAAGAATTTATTAAAGACTTTTGTTATTGGATTCTAAACATGATTTTTTTTTATAGAGAGGCAAATGAGCAGACACACTGTCTCATGGTAAGCAAATTGCGTCGCCAATAGACGACCATAACAGAGTGTATGGGTGTTGTCTACCAGATAACCTTTGTTATAGTAACACAACATTAAAAAGTTGGATTTTCCATTAAAAAGTCTAAAATTTCTAAATGTAGTAAAATCAAACTCAAGAAAAAACTGTACACAACACACCCAAAATGGCATACAAAGCTAGATGAATTTACCTCTAGGTACAAACTGAAATAAATATCTACTTACTCTGGGTTCTGGTCTCCAGTGTCCCACAGGTGGTTCAGGAGGAATCGGAGCACCTTCCTCTAATAACTGACAGTCTTTTATCTCAATATCTTTAGGTAAATGCTTGGCTATGATCTTAGCTGTCTCCTGTGCTCGAGTCATTGTTGATCTGACTAGAAGGTCCCATTTTATGTCAAGTTCCGCTAGACGCTTGCCTGTTATATCTGCTTGCTGTCTGCCTGAAATTAATAAAGAATTTTGTATATAAACTGTGAATTGTCTTCTTCTAAATATAAGGGGACAACTATGTGTAATACTGTATGTAAAGATACAAAAAAAATTTTGCTGTTTTTTTAGTATTTTAGTTTTGATAAAAAATTAGGCCACACAAATTGTAAAATCTTATCATTTTTTATTAATTCCTATCTTACAATGACAATAATTTTTCTTCGATAATTATCAAATTGAATTAAAAATCAGCTATGCCAGAGTACAACAGCCTATGATTCAATTTAATAACTCTATTGTTTTTACTAGTGTACACTGTACCTAACAAGAAAACTAGTTGCAAATTTAGTAGGGGCTTAAGTATTTTATTACTTACCTAACTCAGTTAAAGTCCGTTCACTATCAGTAGTGCCTTCAACATGGTATTGTCCGTGTCTTATTAAAAACAAATGCCTCACAGCTTTGCTCCTCGCCTTTTCAACTTGTTCATTGAATCTGTTTTCGTCTTCTGGTTTACTTGCTTTTGCTGGCTTGACTATGGACTCCGGTTCACGGCTATAAGAGAAACATTTCTGATTGTGATTTCCCTGATGTATTGTGGTAGTGAGATTGTAATTAAGGTTGTACAAGGGTATATAAGGACCTGTCTAGTAATGAGTAGTTATACTCATTTGTAAATTAATGAACAACTGATAGAATAAATGAGACCTACTATAAGGCTCAAAAACTTAAAAAAATAAAGATACTTCATATGAGGGTTACTAACCTATGAATGAGGCAAATTCATGAAAGTCTGAATGGAACAGCAAACTTTACAGTATTTAAACTTTAAAAGCATAGAGAATATTTATGAATCTTGTGTACTTACTGGTCCCAATTCTTTTCCCACTTAACACTCGGTGTATAGTTCGTAGTCCAAGAGTTCTTTACATCGAACTTCTGTTCATTTTTGCCGATAGTATAATAAGCGAGGCCACCACCAACTGCACCTAAACTTATCAACGCAATTTTATGAAGCCTAGAGAACGTAGCCATTTTTACCGATTGTAAATTGTTAGTCTTAGATTCTATTCCAACTCATTTACGTATTTGAAAGTATGCTAAAAAATTAAAGGTAATTATTTTGGATTATTTTATATTTAGGTCAACGACACTGTATGATATGTGACACAAGGAGTAAGGACACACATTGACAGTTGACAGCATGTTGACAGATAAACATAACCTCAAGACCGACAGACAGACTAAGCAACACAGATAATCTATAAAAAGTCTTCTAATTTTTAAACAATTTTTTTACCCTAAATAGGTAATGATTGTAGTGTGTGAAAGCCTCTTTATACTACTTAAAAGGCACACAATTATTATTAGTAAACTCATGGGTTATCACGATGTCTCAAATCATTATTATTTCCAGTGTGGAAAAACGAAAGGGCTATTCCGTCTAGACTCTAGCGCCATCTCTTTCCCACACTGGAAATAATTCTGATTTAAAACATGGTACGTTAGCAGGAACCTTACCAACAAAATTAATTCGATCTTGATTTTTTTTAATTCTATTTCGTTAATTATAATAATTATTCGACCTAAATTTTGAACTCTTTGCAACCAAATCGAGTTTTATACCCAGATCTAATGGTAGGTATTATCAAAGTAGATCGAGATTAAATTCGTATTCAAGTACCACAGCTCGACTGTGCTTTTGACAACGGACCACTTTGGTCACGACACCTGGTGTTCAAAAAAAGAACTAGTTTAAGTGTGCACTTAAGTACACAAGTATATTACCGAATCTATTAAAATTTTTTTTTTTTTAAATTAATAAAAATTCTTTAAAATTTCGTACTAA
>CAJQZM010043900.1:0-17711 GCA_907164665.1 Colias nastes
TACGTATTGCAAATGCTACATAAAATGTGGGAGCACTAAAATACATAGAAGACGACCCACTAAATATTAATCTAGAATCTAGATTGACATTAAAGTTACAGTTAGCACCTCTTAAATTGATCACTTATCAATAGGAGGGAAAAGTTCTGTAAGTATAAAGTTACAGTCTAGAGTTTTAATTGTGCAAGTCCAGTTTTAAAGATGTGCTCCACAGAATGGTCACGATCAGTGAGAATCGTGATCCTTGTAGTTGTAACTTTACCTTGTTACTGGCTAGATTGATGCGGGCTTAAATGATAAGGGATTCGTGCTGGTTATTATAAGAGTTTAGTGGTGAGATGGTGAGAATTTACACTTACCGTTATGTTATGGCGATGTTTGGCCGTTAGTGGCCAGTCTATTTTGTTTATGGATAGTCTTTTGAGCTCATAAACAAGTTGTAGGTGTTTAAATGACAAGTAAAGGTCAAGAATGTGTACGACGAAGTTTCTTAAGTTGTTCGGTTTTTTTCTTATGGTGTAACTGATGTAACTTTTTTTCAATTGGTCAACGCTTTACCTATATTATGTTCTTTAGTTTAAAATTATCGATTTATATGTTCAAAATGTACAAGTAATATATTATATTCTGCTGCAGTATCATGGAGATTTTTAGCAATAACAAACAACAGGTTTTCAATGTATATTTTTATGACCATTGATGATTCACGTTATATTTTATATTATTAGGGTATAAGATCTGTTTAATTAGATTAGAGATATCATACTATATGTACATATTATATGTATAATGCATATCATATTAAATAAAGCAAGTCGTGGGAAATTTGTTCATACCGCCGCTTATTGCGGTCATATATTGTTGCACTTCACACGTACTACTTTTAAACTTATATGCTCTTATGCTAGATAATTATTTTTATAGTATATTACATTCATATGATAATGCTAGCTTTCAGCCCGCGGCTTCGCCCGCGTTTTCAAAGAAAAACCCGCATAGTTCCCATTCCCGTGAGATTTCCGGGATACCTACCAACCTACCTATAACCTATCCAATATGTTAATCCAAGTTAGCTTCTATATTTGTGCTAAATTTCATTGTACCTAATCGGTTCAGTAGTAGTTCAGTAATACCTACATACACATACATCCTCACAAAATTTCGCATTTATAATATTAGTAGAATTTCTTACATATTTTATCATAGTTGGGTAGTACAAAACATACGTTTAAATGCTTTTACACTACAAGGTCTGTGGTCTTATTAAGTATTCATTTGAAAATTACTAGGACAAGTGGAATTTATTATATTTAATTATACGTTCAAATGTAACAATTAAATTTCCAGTATATTAAATACCTTTTACATAGCTGAAAATGTAAAGAAGCTGTTAGTAATTTGTAATTTCACAAGAGTACCTAGTAACATCGAAATTACAAACAAAATGGACCTGATTTTACTTATTTTTTTCACAAAATACGTCATAAATTATTATGAGCCACCGTAGAAATAGATTGTTTTATTCGTTGCTATAAATCGATCCTTCATACTTTCACTAGTCGGGGAATGTTCATGGTAATAAGTAAATTAAGTATTTCTTTCTTAGTTTTTGTCTGATTTGGAAAGCACGTCGCCTCAGAATCAATCTGTGAACCGGTCTATAAATTGCTTGTATGCGCAAATATTTTTTTTATAAATTCTCTATGAATCCATCACGTTTGAATTTGCATAGATATTAGTCGTTATTAATCATAATCATAATCAAGGCTGTTCGTTTCATATTGAAATTGCTCACATAGTACATAATCGATATATTAACAGCAATCTTTGAATTTGAATTTAGTAACTTTTCTAAAAGAACCAAAAATCACAAATTTATATGTATATGTTTTTCTTTTTATTAACGGTTATGTGTCTGTTGAAATAAACGATTCTTTTTTTTCTTCCTTCAAACCGAAAATGGCGGATGATCCTGCGCTCTAATATCCATTGTTTTCAGAAAAATGCCGTTTGTTAGACTAGGAGGGATACCACGATGTCTTATAGCACTATTAATCCAGTGTGGGAAAGTGATGGCGCTAGACGACCTATACATAATATAGTGCTGTCATTATTCCACACTGGAAATAAAACTGCTTTAAGACATCATGGTATGGGGGCAGTTCATTAACGAAGAAAGCTAGGTAGGTGTGTTTACGTACCTATAGAAAGTAGCTTTAATTGAAGCGTCGTCCGGTGCGAGCGTAATTACTTTGCGATAATATGATTATTATATGTCTTATTCGCACGATTTGAATTATTGTATCCGAGTAATATAATGACCATTTGACACGGTCTATGTTTTCTTTTTTTCTGGTTTAGAATTCAATGTGTTGAGCGGTCAAGTATTTGAGATTTCATTATGGCTTAATTTATCAAAGTACAAGTTCTTTCATTCTTCTTTATCCGGTGTTTCAGCATTCATAAATAATACTCATCTATATGCCATAAACACATATATTATGTTCTCATAATTCAAGCAATCAATATTTACAACTTATTTCCCTGTTAAGTGTTAGCAAGATACATAAAAAAATTCTAGTGTACGAAAAATAATTTCAGTAGGTACTCCTACATGCCTATGAAGTGTACTATCTTGAAGCAGTCGAGTTGAAATATTGGAACACTAAACATATGTTTTAAACCAATAGTGATAAACTCGTAACTGAAAACCATTAACAAACGATTAAATAATACTTCGAACTTGCTAAGGAAAATCTTCCTTTGCTTGGTCAATAACCTTTATCACTATAACGACTTAACAATTCTGGATAGGTATTCAGTAGGGTTATCACTTATTACTTAGAATTATTGAGAAAACCATAGTGTTAATTCACCTACTATGTACTTTTGTGTGATGCTTTTTCTACGTCATTTATACTTTCAATTATTTTATTCAATTGTAATCTTTTGTATTTAATTTATTTTTACGTAATTGTAACGAAAACATGGTGGGGTAATGCTCAAAATATTAACACTAAGGATCTTTGGAGAGTGCAAATATCGGGAAGTACTAGTTGCAGTAATAGCCAATCTATTACATTTAGTAGCCCTACCCTAAGTTTCGAGGGTATTTTAAAGATTTCGTGTTAGATTACACCTTCAAGTAGCAACCCTAAAGCGGATGGACACAGGTGCGCGCTGGTTTAGGCATTCTTACTGTATAGAAATCCGTATATGGGCCAGCTTTGTTGTGTCAGGTGGCGTTTTATTGTTTCAATTAGATATTGATATAGTTTTGCAATAGATGAAGTTGGTTTATGCACGGTTATATCAAACAAACATTGTGTTATATTCTTGTGAAGTTGGTATTGTAGATGCGTTTGCACGTTTCATCATTACAATAATAACTTTAAATTACTTTTTTGAGCGTTCTGTCATGATGAAGAAGTTATTAAAGGACGTAATTGACACCATGAAAATTAAAAATATAAATAAACAATGCTAATGAATTGTTTATTTATATTTTTAGAGTTTTAATTGATAATGTATTAGATACCTACCTACCACTATATTAGGTGGGTGTGATTAAATATTAACTGAATTATCTATTGTATTATTACCTCTAAGGTACATTGTACAAGTAAATAAATTAACGAAAAATGTAGTAACGTATTTTATATCATTATGCCTATGTAAACGAAGAAAAAGCAAAATGCTTAGGGTAAGGGTGACCCAATTCGTGTCGAAATACCTACGCTTCGACACATATTCGAATCCTGAATATTGCTCCTGGGGGCGATGACCTAATTCCAACCAAAATATGCTCGAAAACATTCCTTATTAAAACACACATCAATGAAATTGCTGTTGCCAATGAGATCGAGCAAAAACGATACAATAACAATTCATGATAATGACTCAAAGTCACGTTATGAAACGTGCAGAAATGTCGCCTACGAACATTGAGCTATTATTACTACGTATCTCAATGCCTACGAATGCCTCCGTTTATTGTTTGTGTGATAATAAATCATACTGTTGCAATTATCTATCGATTTGTAAGACAATTCGCCACTAGTAAAATATATTAGTCCGGGAGGCGAATTTGTAAAGGCCTCTGTAAGCTAGAACTAAATTCACTAAATGTTAACATAACCTTTGTAAATAAATGACGAAACGGTTGTTATAAATGATACCTCCACATACCTACGTTTAACTTAAACAACGCAACACACATTGATTAATGTTATGTCGTATCTACCTATAACAGAATGAATTTGTACATGTACACAGATGTAAATGAAGCACCTACGTTCTCGTGTCGCTAATTCGTTATATTATGTACACTATAATCTATAATACTTCTATACTAATATTATAAAGCTGAAGAGTTTGTTTGTAACGCGTCCAAAGTCCAAACGCGTAAATCGCAGGAACTACTGGTCCGATTTGAAAAATTCTTTCGATGTAAGATAGCCCATTTATCGAGGAAGATTATAGGTTATGTATCATCACACTAAGACAAACAGGAGCGGAGCAATGCGGGTGAAACCGTGGGGCACAGCTAGTGTATTATAAATAAATTAAAGTGGGCTAATATCATCCAGACATATATCCCAAATTACCTTAAATACAAGTGAGTAGTTAGTAGATATTATATAAAATTTAACAAATCACGAAAGATCATGTAAACGGCAAAACATCATTTCCTCTATACATCCGGCATGCTATCCTTGTCTCGATTCAGGAACAACGCAAGTAAAACGAATGAGACAATGGTTCTACGAAATTGCATCGACTGTGAAACAATTACGAGATGCAATTCAATGTCATACCATTGTGTTGTGATCATGGAGTTTTTATAGTGTTTCTTGTTATTGTAAACAACCATCACGCATAATTTAATATCCTAATCGCGGGCTTCTGTGACCGTGCATAGGAGTAGCTGATTGTTAAACTAAATACTGTGGTTCTAATATTGTATTAGAATTGATTTGTAATTCGAGGCAACTAGGAAATATCCTTGTTTAAAAAAAGCCTTATTTTTGTTTTCTATTTTTTCTTGTAAATGATAGAACTGTTAATATTTCTGTCTTTATATTGAGTAATTTATAACTGAATATATTTTGTGTATTTATTCCACTTGTATCTTGTTACTTTGAAGATGTATACGCACAGTGGATTTTGAACAGCATGGTGTTAAATAATAAGACACTAATTGGCCATACAAATAGAAATCCATCAATATGAATTCATTTAATGATCTAAGGAATTCATTAGCTTATCTTCACTTTTAAATTGCGTTTTAATTATGTCTCGATTAATTAGTATTTTATTTTCTTTGAATTGACTAAAACGCGAACGTATTAATTAAATTTAATAAACAGTCGATGGGGATTAAAAAAAACATAGACCGTAAATAAGAAGAAGCTTTTGTACACTGAAATAATGATTTAAGACTTAAACAGGACAGATATAACACTACAGCTTAGTATGTTTTTGCGAAGGAATATGTAAAATAAATTAATATATTAAATTGTTGAACCAATTCAATTTTCATTAAATGTGTATTTATTGCTCCAATTTGAATGTTCGATAAGAAGTAAATGAATATTCACGTAGCATTTACCGTACCAAGAAAATGCTAGAGATGATTTGAGTAAATGACCCCTAATTCAATCATCTGTACTGCGAAACAACCTTGAGCGTATTTAGGGTTGTCTCTGTGGATAAAATAAAACACAAATTCATATAATATGGAAATTGTATCGTAACCAAACTTTTCGAAATGTTCAACAATCATTGGGAGTTCTATAAAAGTAGTAAATTGTATTTTTTAAAGCATTTTAATGCTATAAAAATACAGCTAAGAGTTAAAAGAAGTAAAATTTTGCGTTTTTTCCTAAATTAAGTATCAAAATAGTTGAAGGTTAATTTAAGATATATTTTGCATAGATTTTTGAAAAAAAAAATTGATCGTGATTTGGAATTCGAAGCTGCGTCTTTCGCTGTTCCGACGACTGACCACTCGGCCAGTCATTAAAAAAAATGCGGCAACCCTAATTATGACCTAAATGTGTAAATGGCGAGTCATTTTATAGTGCAAATATTGTACTTGTTTATAGTGAGTGTCAATAATTATATTATACATGATCGAATAAACCTCTTCTTCAGCTGAATTAAAATTACTCATCAATTCTTCCTCTTTTTACGATTTTTTTCAAGAACAATATTTATTTTCGTTGACAGTATGTCGAAATAAATTTCCTAATGTACCTAGTTTCTAAAGATAGCAGACATTTAATCTACTAATGAAATAACACAATGTTATTTTTATATTGTGTTCTTCATTTCAAGGCACTATTTCTTCCTTCATGATTATTATTTTTTCCTTGTAATTATGATATTGTAGAATTTCCTGAAACAAATTAATGCTTTGTGATTAGTAAGTACTTTGTAATTTATAAATAGCTGGTACTTTTACGTAATCCATGTTGTTTGGATTTCATTTAATATTGCGTTAAACAAGATATCGTGAAACCACTCAAAAGCTTACGTTCGGGATCATGAATTTGCCAACTGAACTCTAAAGATTGCATTATGCTTCTTTATTTTTGTTCGCCTTTCTTTCAATAGTGATAATGGATCAAACTAGAATGTCATATTTATGGTAAAACTAGCTTTCCGCCCGCGGCTTCGCCCGCATTTTCAAAGAAAAACCCGCATAGTTTCCGTTCCCGTTGGATTTCAGGGATAAAACCTATCCTATGTGTTAATCCAAGTTACCCTCTATATGTGTGCTAAATTTCATTCTAATCGGTTCAGTAGAATTTGCGTGAAAGAGTAACAAACACACACACACACACACACACACATCCTCACAAACTTTAACATTTATAATATTAGTAGGATCATAAAACGTATGTTAAGTAAATAAGCAATACGATCATGTGTAAATTCGTTGTTTTACCGTATTAGGTAACAAGTATAAGATCATCCTTGACTTTCGTATTTATTAACATTAGTAATTTAGTAATGAAAATGTTTTATTCATCGCTTTTACTACATGCACGTTGCATATACAGGATGTTCCCTTAAGCAGTGAGTAATAGGAAAGTCAACCTGAGTTGATGATTCAGTTTTCTGTCATTCATTCATCCGCCGGTCTAGTGAAACGTTCTATATTTGATTTTTTTTTCGTATACAAATATTTTTGTGAATCGCCAGTGTTTCGATGCGTCTTTTACAAACAATTATGTAAGTACAGGGTGTTTTAATTCTGAATGGAAAATATTGATTAGTATTTCTACATCTATGAGTATTGTAGGAACCTTGACTTTGTTTGCTAATGGTTAGATAATATTGACTCGAAATTATTTTAAACAGAGTTGAAGTTAGTGACGTCATAAATAAAAATTTGTTTATATCTCAGTGTATTTGTAAATCTTAGTTGTAAATCATATATTTTGTTTTCAATATAATGATTTAATTTCCTTTTTATGTGAATGCGTCCGGCGCCTTTAACACCTCTGAGTTTATGCTTTCATCTGATAACGCTGGCAATAAAGTTTTTAATTTTCATCCACATTGAATTTTATTAAGGTGATTGCTACGATCTGTTCCCAGCCAATGTCCCGCTAGATGGCGCTGAATTCTACATTTCTAGTTTATTTGAGTTTTTGCGTAATTGGAAAAGATTAAGGTCGTAGGAATAGTCATGGCGGTTACTAAATATTATATTTTATTGAAATATGTCATATCATTGCCTTAAAATCCACCCAATTCGGTAAAAAAATGCATTATAACATCTGTCATTGCATACAGGGTCGTTTACACACACAGACGTATACAAAAATGATAAAGATTTAAGTCTAGATGGCGTGAATGTAAAACAAGTAGGATTGTTATAAAAATAAAAGTTATATTTGTTGGCGTAAACTATTTTGTTGTAATTTTGGGAAATAAATAATGTCAAAATTGATTACAATAAAACGCAGTTTTATTTTATTACATTACACTATTGTTTTTTTTATCAAAACATGTATTTGAAGTAGCATATACCTATGATATAATATTATGCTAAGAATAATTATTCATACAACAACAAATCTAAAACACTATTTACTATGGAAAAAAACCAGGAAGGTGAAAAAGATATTTACGATTTCGACGCACTCGACTTTTAGTAAAATATAGTAGGTAAAAATTAAACAATGGTAATGTAAATTCTAAACAAACTACTACCAAAATACAATTAGAACAAAAATCATTTGACTTGTTTATTTCACCCAGAGGCCAGAGGCGGCTCGTGACAAAATTGTATAGGTGTTCACTTGAAATAAAACAACGAAAATACAATAGCGTTCGGGATGATTTATTACAAAAAAATGAGCACCACATTTTATAAATGTCTATAACACTAAAAATTACAAAGTACAGGCTATTTCAAAACGAATTCAATGACTAGGTATCAATAATTAGTAAATCACCGAATTTGCATTCGCGAGCGTAGGTATCCATAGTGTTTGTCACTGACGGTCACTGACCTCTATAACTTATAGTTATAGAGGTCAGTGGTGTTTGTTGTGTAAACATGTATGTATTTGAGTAGTTAGTAGCATATTATATTCTGAATTTCTGATCCATGCCTATTCACTCAAAACTAATAACACTAATGATTTGTAACAGTAAATTATTTCAATAGGTAGGTATTTGAACATTTCCCAACAAGACGTAAGAATAATTATTCGTAGGTATACAAGATACAATAACAAATCTAATACACTATTTATTATTTTATTATTTACTAGCGGTCCGCCCCGGCTTCGCCCGTGGTACATGTTTACGTTTTCTCTCCATAAGAAGTAATAGCTAGAGAGCTAGCGCAAAGCTACCTGTATGTATTTGACCAGACCTGGATTTTTGTGTGTTGATTCCCCTATACCTACTATACATGAGATGAGGAGTCACTAAGCCCAGAGTGGTGGACGGGGCGCGCGCTTAGGTAAGACAGGTGGAAATTTTTGGCGAACTTTGAAACCATTTGACCACGTCTGCCATTTTGATATTTGAAAATAGATTATTATTACTATCGGAAAATAACAATGGCAGACCATTATCACGCGGATAACATTCTGGCAGACACTTATGAAAGTGCTGAAAAAAATACAATTTTGAAAGTATTTGACCAGATCTGCCATTCATATATTTTATTTATTAGGGTCTTAAAAACTTATTTTCGAAACGGCAGACATTTTCATTGCGTACAGACTTCAGCAGTCAACAAGACTTAGCTTCTACATGGTCAGATGTATATATGTATTACGTTCCCTGACCTTACATCAATGATTTACTTTATTAATGTTTTTATGGTCATTTACATTTAATTTTGAAAACTATGGAATAAAATTTATAAATTTGATGATACAAAACTAAATATACATTTGTAAAGAATCTCAAATATAAAGTTGTGTTGCAAATAACAAATCATCATTTAAATATTTAGTTTATTTCTTTATCAATTACAAAACAACATAAAAAAACACGCATGCATTTATTGAAATGTTCATTCATCATCACTATCGTATGGCGTTGTGTGACTCGTCTTCATAATCCATTGAATCGGATTCTGTAAAAGTAAAACGTAAATTATATAATAAAAGAAATGAGTAAAGTCAAAAATAATTATTAAAGAGTTAATCATTATAAACTTACCGAGTAAGGCAATGCCTTTGATGTCGCACGATGCCGCCGCGCCGCCAGTGTAGGTACTTCTGCTGCTACATGAAAATATGCTAGGGTTGCAACAAATGGGAAATAAAACAATTGTGATTATTACTATTATGATGTAATCATTTATTCATATGTACATTCAAAACAATTGCGATTATTAAATCTGATGTAATTATTTTTTCATAAATATATAATTATTATTAATTACATAATATATTGCACTGTGAAATATTTACGTATCACTTTATTTTTGATGTTCTTAATTGTCTTTTATAAAATTTAAGTGACGCATTCGCATTGGGATCAACAATCCGATAAGAAAAGAATGGAGACAACATATACATAGCTTTGATTTCAATTCTACAGATACAAAATATACAATCTATCTAAAATGATACAACGGATGTTTCCTGCGTTTTCTCGTCAAAATACCGAAACAACGTAATTATTGTATAGTAGTTGGGCGTGAAAGTAAAAAAACAAATGAAAAGTGTTTTCCATATGATTATTTATTAAATTTACGCGATTAAGAATAATTTCAACGATACAATTTAGTAACCGAGAATTCAGAGGATTAAAGAAAATACCTGCCTGATCATTTTATCAAACTCTAAAAGAATTATGGTTATTTCGCATCACTCGGTTTATTAGTTTGGTAATAATTATTAAAGGTAGTTACAACCCTAGCCATTGAGTCGAACGGTAGGCAACACAATATCGACTTTGTGCGGGTACATATGGTACATTTCTTCTTGCTGTGAAGCGTAATTATTATTATTAAGATTTTTTAGGCTATTTTGAATCAGCTGTTCTAATTTAATTCTAGAAATTTATTAAAACGTGATTTTTTTAAAAGTATATTATGAGTTTATAAATACCTCAACCAATAGTTATTGTGTCCTATCCTCATTTCTTTATATCTTGGTAGTTAACTAAAGTGTTAAATTTACATAACCTCAACAACAACATTTACACTGCCACTGCACTAAAACTAATATGGAATCCATCACACAGTCTATTGATCAGATGTTTGAAGTGTTTAACCACAGAATGGATGAGTTCCAAAAGGATCTCCAGACAATTTCAACAGCCCCAATGGGTAGCCCGTCTTCTAAATTAGCGTCTGACTTTACAGTCTTTCGCACATTTGTCTTGACATCACTACAGTGTCTACAGTCTGAGGTTATCCTCCTGAGTAACAAAACAAAAGTACCTACGACGGACGACCACGCTTCGAGTTGCCAAACACACAGCCAAACAACAATAATGAGTAATAAATTGTTTACAAAAAAAACAAGTTTTCCATTTTTCTGTATGAGTAGACAGAACTTCAAAACGCCACCTGCTACGGTTTATATTATGAACGATGGTTATAAAAATAAAAGTTATATTTGTTGGTGTAAACTATTTTATTGATCAATAATTTTGGAATTTAAAACTGTCAACATTGATTACAATAAAACGCAGTTTTATTTTATTACACTATTGTTTTTTTTATCAAAACATGTATTTGAAGTACCATATAATATTATGCTGATCCAAGCATTTTCACTCAAAACTAATATCACTAATGATTTGTAAAAGTAAATTATTTCAATATACATTTCATAACCAACAAGTAAGAATAATTATTATTATTCCTACCTACAACAACAAACCTAAAACACTATTTATTATGGGAAAATAACCAGGAAGGTGAAAAACATTATATTACCTATTATTTACGATTTCGACGCACTCGACTTTTAGTAAAATATAGTAGGTAAACATAATATTATGGTTTTGATTTTTGCTACTAGTATAAGAAAACTGCGTGTTCAAACTACTTGTTTGTCTGTCTGAAAATTCGGAAGTACTTTGGTAGTTTACCGATTTATAATAATATTGTATATATCGTTGTTTAAAAAATATTCAAACACAATAAAATATGATATACTGATTTATCACTGGTTTCAGTGATGAACTGATGAGTCAATGTTAGCCACTATACTTTCGTCATACGTGTGTATGATTGATGTGATTTGCAACGTGGTGATATTTCAGAAAAATCACGGGTCAAATTGTCCCACCGAAAATATAACTGCGTTATAAGAATAACTATACCTACGATAAATTATACATAATACAATATAGTCTCAAATGCATACTAGTGAAATATTTTATTTGAATCAATAAAATAAAAAAAAAATAAAAAATAATAATAATACAAAAATAAATTCACAACACAAGAAAATCCGCGCGCAAATCATAGCGCGTGACAATGAAATCAAGAACTTTCGAGCCGACGCGACGCGGACGACGAAGGAGCCTAACAAAAGTACCTACAATCATAGGCGGCTCGTGACAAAATTGTATGGCCGTGTTCACTTGAAATAAAACAACGAAAATAGGTACCTACAATAGCGTTAGCAGTACAAAAAAAATGAGCACCACATTATAAATGTCTATTTATACACTAAAAATTATAGAGTATTTCAAAACGAATTCAATTATTATTTAGCAATAATTAGAAAATCCCCGAATTTGCATTCGTGATCGTATTCATAGTGTTTGTCTACACTAATATTATAAAGAGGAAAACTTTGTTTGTTTGTTTGATTGTAATGAATAGGCTCATAAACTACTGGACATTTTACCAATGTTTGCAAGTTTGTGATTACTTTGATAGTTTACCGATTTATAATAATTGTATACTTATATCATTGTTTAAAAATATTCAAACACAATATGATATAGGTACTGATTTATCACTGGTTTCAGTGATGAACTGATGAGTCAATGTTAGCCACAATACTAATCACTTTCGTCATACATGTGTATGAACTATGATTGATGTGATTTGCAATGTGGTGAAATTTCATAAAAATCACGGGCCAATTTTTTGTTTTGAATCCCACCGAAAATACATATATTACTAATTGCGTTATTAGAATAATTAATTACTATACCCACGATCAATTATTACAATTTACAATATAGTCTCAAATGCATACTAGAGAAATATTGCAATTTGAATCAATTAAAATGCATAGCATACAAAAATAAATTCACAACACAAGAAATTCCGCGCGCAAATCATAGCGCGTGTCAATGAAATCAAGAATGTAATTTTATATCAAGCCGACGCGACGCGACGACGACGCCGAACTAAAGTAGTACCTACAGTACCATTTACCTTCAGTGTACAATACAGTTTACAGACCTACGACCGACGGACGAACAATAATGAGTAATAAATTGTTTACAAAAAAAAACATAGTTTCTAAGGTCATTAGTTTTATTTTATTTTATTGTTATTTTCTTTGAACGATTGGAAATGAAATTACTCAATTTTTACACAGAACTTTGATTTATTAGAATTATGCTCATTATGTATAAGATAACGAACGCGAATGCACGACATCTAGCGTCAATGTCTAAACATCGCCTTTCGTTTAGATATTGACGCGCTAGATCTGTAATAAGTATATAGTCTATGCGCTAGATGTCGTGCTTTATGTCGTGTTTCGCTTGGCAAAAGTCACGCACACTACTGTAGAAGTGTCAAATTTTTCCGGTATTTTACTGTTGTTTTTCTAAGTAAATATTGTAAATTATTGATTAAAAAGGTCGAACGCGCACACATTTCATTATAGAGAAGTGATAAAATGATTAGTTTTAAAGAAATAGTGTCTGTGTTAAGTGTTTAGAGGTAATCAAAAATGTATGGAGGGACGGTCGGTACATCCACCTTAAAGATCACATCTTCCTTGGGAATGCGTTGATGTTTGATTTTTGTATATAATAAAAATATGAAGGTTTATAATTTCTGATAACGGCTCAAAATCTGTTACATTCAAAACTAAGGCGAAAAAAAGGTTTTAAAATATTAAGAAAAAACAATTAATTGAAACCGTATAACCTTATAGATCGGAACGATGTTCGCTCGTCCATAGAAATAAGTTATTTCACGGACTTTACTATGAGTGAAACTCATTTATATTAAAACTGTGTTCATTTTGAGTACTGTTATCTGTATTGGTTGGGTGCGAGTCGAAATCTTTAACAATTGATCACAAGGAGTTATGTTTATTATTATATTTATGGAAAAAAGAAGTATCACGAGGTTTTTGAACTCAGTGCAGTGTTTATAGTGTTTATGGATATTGTTATAGGTACGTAGATGGGTTGAAATATAGTTATTTTTTCGTCGATATAGCCTTTTTGTTGTTCGCAAATATGCTTGAAAATCCCTAGCTAATATTTTTCATGCGAAAGTAACCTGTTTGTCTTTTCATCTGTTACGGTTGAATTTCAAGTTTAACCAATAATAATAAAACTTGAAACAGAGGTACACAAAGCCTCGGAAAAGCATATATTATAAGCTAGTAATAGCTTTTTTGTGGGTGAAACTTGCACAGGAAAAATGGCTGGTATGGCTTTCACGCTTTAATGTTAAGTACACGCAAACGAAGCCGCTGGCGGAAAGGTAGCGAGTTTATAAAAACAATTGATTTAAACTGCCGCTTTTACAGAATCCGTTTAATTGAGCGTGCACAAAATACTGTATATATATGTATTCATAACATTAATGAAACCAAGATTGGTTGTTGAATGTATGAAACTGCATACTTAATACGTACTTTATTTTTTTCGTTAAACGTATACATATTAGTTTGTATGTCATTATAATATATGTAATCAAAACTGTGTCTGTCTTTGTATCTTTTATGACAACTCTAGAAGTAATTATGGTCAATGAATACATAAGTATACAGTGATAAAGGTGTTTCTTATTTTTTGTATTCAAACTGAGACCGCTCATTGTATTTATTTTTGCTTTACATATGGAGCTATTTCTAAATTTATGAACGAAATATTGTGTTATTTAACTATAAGGCATCATTTATACATTGTTTCATGTTTGTTAGAATTTCAGCTTTTTATCCAAACTGTGGTTTTAAATGGAAGTTTTTTGATCCTTCAAAATTCAATTTAAAGAGTACATTCTAGAGCATTGTACAAAATGACTACAAAGCTTTTTAAATATTGTACAATTTATTACAATAAAATATATCTATTCTTCTGATTTACTAATGAATTGTTAAGTGATTTGAAGAATCATTAGATCTATAAGGCGTGATCATTAATACGTAAGTAATAACTCACTTTTGAGGTCTTTGCGAATATATTTTGTTCACATAGTAATGCTCTGCGGTTAAATACAGTTACTTCTACAGTTATTGTGAATCAGTTTTATATAATTGTAGATTCTAAAGTTTTAAAACTAATTTTAATTTTTTAAAGTGATAAATGATCCTAAACAGTGTCGTATATAATTAGAGTATAATACAAGTGTGTATGACCAAAGTTGGCAAAGGATTTAATTCCACATATTATACACAGTTCAACGTAGGTAATAAATAATCATTATGGTAACGTTTCGTTCGATGATTGAGGAAATAAAAAAATCACGGAATTAAAAAAAATACTTCTTAAATCTTAATTTACCAAGTACATAAACTTACTACTAAATAAATCTTACATTATTATTGAATATATCAGAGCAAAGTATCCCACCCTATATGATATGCATAGAACTTTAAAACTACGCAACCGATTATGAGGTTTTTTAGTAGAGATTCGTAAATGTTTGAATGCTATTTAATAAATGTACCACGTTTTCTAATAAATTCTCTCTCCTTACAGCGGCGGTGTACCTAGCCGGTGTGGTGGGTGCGATAGGGGTGTCAGTTCTCGGCGTATTCTGCGTGTTGTCCGTGCTGCAGCTGGCCATGATCTCGTCGAAGGAGAAGGTGGGCTTCAAGTACACCCACCTCGTCATGATGAAGTTGGCGCTCGCGTTGCTGGCGAGTGAGTATCCTGCTAACATTATAAATGTGAAAGTTTGTATGTTTGTTTTTTACTCTTTCACGCAAAAACTGCTGACCCGATTTTCATGAAATTTAGCACACACATAGAGGCTAACTTGGATTATCACATAGGATTATACTAATTGTTTCACCCAGTCGAAAGTTCTGAGAAGACAAACACAAAGATATAATAATGATAATACAGATTTGAAAACCTCTTATGAATACGGTTGAAAAAAAAATCTTTTGATTTAAAAAGCTCGATATGTACGCAAACTTTTTTTATGAACATAGCTTTTAATAGAATGCATGCAATAAATATCATATAAAAAAAAATTGTAATATTATTACCTATGTGATATGTTATGTTTTTATATTCATACTAGCGGTCCGCCCCGGCTTCGCCCGTGGTACCTACATGTTTAAACTATCCTATCTCTCAAATTGGATCGAACTGCACATGGTGTGCGAATTTTATTATAATCGGTTAAGTGGTTTAGGAGTCCATTGCGGACAAACATTGTGACACGAGATTTATATATATTAAGATATTATAAGCAATTGTTTTTGGTAAAAAATACATTTTCTATCTTCCTTTATTTAAGACATAATACTTACCTATACTTATGTCTATATTTCCAGCGCTCCTGTCAATCGCTGCAGCCGGTCTGTTCGCAGTACAAGGCGATGACAGAGGATTCTATCTAACTAGGGGAGAAGCTTTTTATGTACAGGTAATTATTTAAGTATTATACATTGTATGTATTTGAGAAAGTAGCTATTCAAAATTCATATAAAATATACCTACATAATATATTATAGGTAATACATGGGCCTTTTTTTAATACAACTGGATTAAAAATATTGGAAGTATATAACTGTAACATGTAAGTTTGATTTTAAACAGAACCAATATAACTGAATCGAGTTTAAATATATATTTTTTTACTTTAATATTATTTTTCCTACATTCAAAGTAGTTCTCTTATGTTTATCATGTTTCTCGTGGTATGGTTTTAACTTTTTAATCGGGGAATTTATAGATAATATTAAGTATTAATTACGTTATTTTAAATTAACAAGTTACGGATATAATATCTAACGTCATGCTTACATTACTTTTAAATACATCAGAGAAGAAAGATACCTTCATAAAAGAAAGATAAAACGAATTTTACGTCATACTATTTCATTATTTAAACGTTAATTATTCAATATTTCAATTACAGATAGTATGCATCGTGATAAATTCCCTCCTATTCATAATGTCGTTATACGACACGTTATTCTCGAGGCGAGAAGGCGGCGACCCGACCATCCCGATCGGCGAACCGACAGCAACTACTATAAATAATCCTGGTTTTAAGGAAGGAAGAGGTAGTTTATTTATTTATTAATTCTTTAATGCTCCAAGAAAGTTACAATAAAACTTAACCTAAGAATACATTAATTAAACAATTGGCGGTCTTATCGCTATGCAGCGATTTCTTCCAGACAACCAGACGTACGGAGAGAAATTAAATTAAAGGAAAGGAGTAGGGCAGAGCATAAACATAATATAATATAAGTAGTTATATATTATTTGTATAAAAAGCTTGAAAAATTACGATTTTAAATTATTTTTATGTAGTTTTCTTAGAACGGATACAGTTATGTGTTTATCGCAACCTGTTGTAAAACAAAAGTCCGTCTGTTCGCCAAAAACTCAAATTTACAAAAACGACTGCACCTGTTTTCATTCTCTTTTCAACTGTATGGAACTGTTACTATAACTGTATTTTAATTGGTTCTATATATGTATAAAGTGTATTATTATGGTAAAATTACTAGGGAAATGTACTCCATCTTAGGCCACATTTCGCTTACCAGCAAGCCAGATCGTGGTCATGCGCTTCACTATTATTAACAAGAGAAATTAAAACAATCTCAACTCAAATATGCATATAAAACATTCCAGGCATATCAATGACAGACGCATCGGGCAAGCCGTATTCCACAAACGGGCACGGCTCCGTGGCCTCAATGAACACGACGGCGACAACCCTCACAGGGCTGTCAGACGCGAGCACAATAACAAGATCACCGTTACGGTCCTCGTTGAAGAAGCCAAAAGCACAAGGCGGTCTGGGCATACAGAACCCGGGG
>CAJQZM010043918.1:0-14726 GCA_907164665.1 Colias nastes
AATAAAAAACCGGTAAAAGTCACGCGACTACTCGACAATGCGTACGCGCATCTATTTACGTACGTCATAAAACATCGGTTTGATTTGTTCGGACACTTGTACTTCAAAAAGCTGAATCGAGGTCGATATTCCGACCCATTTACGACGCGGGCCATTATGAATCCAATTCGACGGAAACATAATGTTTATTCAAATGAATTCTCCGATAATAACGTACTGGTATATAAAAAAACGATGCAATATGCAATCAGGTACAAGAATAATCTGATAATGTGGAGGTTCGCTCGTTTTTATGGGCTTTTAATCTTAGGATAAAAGCTCCTCAAATTACATCTGGGTTTAGATTTCCGAACGGATAAGGTAGCGAGGGAAAATAAAAATAAAATTAATAACACACTGGGATCAGTTCGCAAAATATATTGAACCACTTCTCAAATTAATTATTTTTGCTTCTATTATAAAAACGGTGTATTATAAAATTAAAAGCGGACTCAGCAAAAAGGGAAGTAAATTCGATGCATTCTAAATTGACCTTTACTTAAATAATAGCCACTACAACATACGTTAGTAAATCCTCAACTAAAAACCATCGAAGCATTACGACCATCGTATTGATCACAGCCTGTGACGGTCAAAGTCTTCGAATTAACCTTGGTAACGTCCTCACAAACACTAGTAGCATATTCTTAATGATACGAGTGTAATTATAATTATGATAAAAAATAAAACGTTGAATAATATTTAAGAACAAAGATACGGGTGAAGCAAAAAGCGAGGTATAATTTTGTTCGTTATTGACACGGTGGTAATAGCTGTATTGCGTGCTGGAGGCACAAAGGAAATTCGTCAATGTGGCCACGATAACTGGGACCGGCTTATTACTATTGTTAAACGTAATTTATTGGTCTTAAAGACGAAACATGCAGCGTCATATCCGCATACTTCAGCTGATGTAATGTATTAGACGACTCTTATTAATTATAGCCGCATTAAAATAATTACAATAGACATGAATGTAAAAATAGACGCAAAAACCTCATTTGATACATTTGTTTTAAACACGTAATAAGCATTAATTTAATCGAGTGCTATGCCATAAAATAATAATAAATATAAAGGTATTCGTGTGGATATATTCCACATGATAACAATGTGGTTATTTCAATTATGAGTATAAACGTATATATATATCAAATTTCGATGTAATACAAAATATTTCCAATCAAAGCTTTTAAATGCCATTTCATCGATAAATATATCGCGTAATTGCCAGCAGATGACCAAACATTCCATCCATGATAACATTTTGTGTATTGGTTTCTAATTAATCTTCAATTAGAGAGCATTACTATTATTTTAATGTTGCAATAGTTTATTAAATGCTAATTAAATATGACTAGATTTATTCATACAGATACATGCAAATACAGACACACACAATCACCCAAATTCTGTTAGCTGTAACAAAGATAACATAAGAAAAAAAAAACGACGTGTGGCACCCGGGGACTGCCGCGGTAAAGCTATTGCATGCTATGCCTTCAAGCCACACCTCCGCCCGTCGGAGTGGGGAGCGTGAGGTTTTTTCGTTACGGAATTTCTCGATTCGGTCCCCGCGCTCAAGGCCCGCGATAGAAGCTATGCAATAGCTTAAAAAAAATCGAAGCACTGTCTTTATTCAGTAAGTTAGTAGAGGATACACTGTACTTAAACATTTGCCCGCTACCAATAAACATACTGTTGAAGATACTGAACAGTATACTACATTATTCTGTCACTAATAAACATTCCTCCACCCTCATAATTCCAAAACCGTTAACCATACGAAAAACGCCATACATTATGTAAAGAGCGCGAACAATATACTGGCTATGTCAGAACTATGCCAGTGACCCAAATGTGGCGTCACGGAATGAGTAGCCCCCGGAACGTATAGAAATACGAGAACCACTCCGACTTTCATTTTTAACGGCATCCCGCTTATGGAAAGTAATCTTAAGGTTTTCTTGGAAGCAGATGTAACAAGCAATAACATAGAAGGAACGTGTATCGGATCTGGTTGGTTAGGTATTGATATTTTATTGGAGTTTTGCAAGTCTAAAAATATAGAAGTGAAAATACTTTTATAACTAATTTATTCTATACTAGGTTTCAGCCCGCGGCTTCGCCCGCGCAGTCAAAGAAAAACCCGCAAAGTTTCCGTTCCCGTGGGATTTCAGGGATTGCGTCATTTTCCCGGGATTAAAAGTAGCCTATGTCCTTTCTCGGGTATCAAAATATCTCCATACCAAATTTCATGAAAATTGGTTCAGTAGTTTAGGCGTGATTGAGTAACATACAGACAGACAGAGTTACTTTCGCATTTATAATATTAGTATGGATTTTTATGCTGTGCGCAAATACCTTCGCATGTTGGTATGTTTCAACTCTAAATAAATTAAGACGAATTTATTATGAATAGGCAGGGCTTAGAATAAGTAAAAAAAAAACAAAAAATTTGCTACAAATTTATTCTTTATTCTTAACTAGCTTTCTGCCCGCGGCTTCGCCCGCTTTGTCTAAAACCTAATAAATTATATACTAAAACCTTCCTCGAGAACCACTCTATCTATTTAAAAAAAACACATCAAAATCCGTTGCGTAGTTTTAAAGATTTAAGCATACAATAGGGACATAGGGACATAGGGACAGAGAAAGCGACTTTGTTTTATTAGTATAAAATATATTTTGTTTTATTACTACATATTGTTGTAATGATGTTGTGCAAATATCTTTCCATGTTGGCATGAACGCTAAACAAATTAACATGAATTCATCATCAAAAGGCAGAGCTTAGAGAAAGTTACATACTTTTTCACTCATTAAATGACAGAAATAGGGTCTAGAAATTTTCATGGAAAATGGCTGTAATGTCATTGCAGGAATTCAACTCAAGAGTATAGGTACTACCTATAGAAGGTGGGCACGTCTGCCATAAATCACTGAAAACCATTACCAATTTGATATATAGACGAATTGCTTCCATTCACGAATTTATAGTTCCAGCTTTGTTAACACGACTGATAGTAAATTCCTGGAATAATAGCGTCTATCGAGACCACGCATCAAAGTTAGTTCAATCAAAGGGAAAACCAGTAGCCACAAGTAAGACATATCGGCATATGTTCGCAAAGTTTATATAACATGAACTAGCTGGATAAAGACGGCTATTCATCTTGCATCATAAAACAAAACCATCTGGCGATGTTTATTTATTGTTGGACTGTAACTAGTTAATACCAGAATAGGTTATACAGTGAATAACGTAACTTCAATTCATAAAACTCGGAAATTTGGTAACTCGCACCATGTGGGATAGACCATAATCTAACCCTCTATATAGTAAATAACTACTAAACACTAAACACTGACTGACAGCATAATTATTTGAACAAGACATATAAATTCTCGTAACTAACTCACTAAACTGTTAAAAATAATATTTTAAAACAATACACTTAGAAATAGAAATCGGAACTTCTCAAACTTTTTCCAACATAAAAGACTTCAATTAACATTTAACAATGTAAATTATAGAACATGTATCGCTATATTTTTGCACCATAAACTTATCAACGGGTAAATAAAACGAATAATTTTATACATCATTACGAGCGTGAAAAGTCCGATGATAATCTTCTGTAAAGTTGACGTTAATTCACACCGCGTCTACATTTTGTCTCACACTGGTCTAAATTCTCTTATAGATAATTTAAAAATACCGACGTCCGACTGCGTTACATCGTCCCTTCTAGTTGGAGATTTCTGTCATCGCTGGCGCCAATATAAACTGAGAGCGTTTAGACTGTAATCTTTAAACTGTAGAAATAATTGCCTGCCTTTTGCACTATTTAAAATTCTTATTTCAATCTATCTTGATGACTGCTAAGGCTAAAGATTCTATCAGAAACAAAATATTTTTGTTATAAGTAAACGAGTGATAATTAACACGAAGTGGGAACGCGTTCACGGCGTTTATGAGGGGGTGAGGTATGAAGTACGGCGGGAGCATGCGCGGGGCAACCGTCTTCCCCCCGCGCTTGTTGTTCGCGGACCTGATAGTACTTTTACACTAATTTTGCTACCAGAAATCTAGTAGGCATCGGTAACTTGTATCGTTACCATTTATTGTTTTCTTAGTATGAATAGAAATACTGATAAGGATCACTGTACACTTGAACGGCTATCGGTATTGTCTTTATGGATACCACTTTATTTTTCAACAGTATAAGTTGACTAAAAATATGTCAACGTGCATTTGACTCGGTATGGGTAATACTATGCATCGATAACAATTTAGGGTCAACGTTCACTTGACTGGATATCGGTGATATCGGTATTGTTGTGTATCGATACTCATTTACGGGTAATGTACATTTGACCGGGTATCAAGTACCAGGAAAACATTTAAAAACGGTATAATATTTTGAATTAATTTTAAAATCTGTTTATTTATTGACTATTACGCGAAACAAAGTTATTCGGGTCAGCTAGATTATTATATTTTTTATATTTTATAAGTATTGATATCGGTATTTTCCTGTATTGATGCCAATACTGAAACAGTAACTTACTTACTAGTAACACAGTAAAGTTCGTACCATCCTAAAATAATAGTATGTATTAATTAGTCAGATTTCCCAACCACTTTTTTTTTTCTGTAAATGAAAAAGGTTGAATAAAGGGATAAGAATGGAATGAAATCAATAAATCTTTCTCAACTGCAGAAGGAATTGTATTTGTTGAGAATCTCCAAACACTCCATTGATGTACATTGGTCAAGTGAAAATTGAGTTCTGCAATATAAGTATATACTATTATATCTTTAAAAAGCACGTTGGTCATAATTAGTTAGAGATAAACTACGATAACATGGCGCGCCCCTCCAAATTACTGTTTCAATGTGTGTAGTGACATCCTTACGAAGGAGTTTGTATGTAGTTGTACGTATTCGTCTTTACTCGTACAGTACTCGTAATATCTCACTTATTACCAGATTTGTTGGTCAACTAATCATAAGTTGCCGAGCGCCCAAGACAACGCACGTGTCGTTTTCATAGAATACGTCAGTGCAGCGCCATTACTAATAATAATGAGCGATTAGAGCGTGACTAGTCGAGCAACAAATCCGTGGATTTGTTTTTGTTTGACGGCCGTCTCATTACGCACACATGCGTTGTGAATCTTGGTGGTGCATTGTAAATACTTTCACAAATACTTTCAAACGTTTTGAATTTTGGAGGGGCGCGCCATGTTATCGTAGTTTATCTCTACTCCCTTATGATTTGATAAATGAATTCCTTACGCTGATAAATTTACACTAGACGTAGCTATGGCACTTGAACAGGACTCACTGAACGCAATTCTGTTATATTTGTTTGTCCAACCAATGCTCGTAATCTGTAAAATAGTAAGTCTTCTATATTATTTTAATCTATCAAATGTAAGTAACCTCCAAATATGTATTCAAATCACACTAAAAAAATATTCAGGTTAGGTACCCTTATTATCGTTCCCAATAATATTAATAAAAATTATACCGATAGAAGTCAATGCCGACACCCGGTGTACGGTGACCCTTATTAGCATTTATATTCATAGGTACTAAGAAAACAATAAATTGTATCGATAGTAATCGATACGAGGTGATACCGATACTTGGTCAAGTGTACAGTGACCCTTATTAGCAATCCTCTTCGGGAAGCGTCTTTGTTGTAAAACACTGTTATGATATTGCGATGTCAGACATCCACGCGGGGGAAGCCGCGAGCTGCAGCTAGCAAAGTATATGAAAAACTTCAGGCGCATTTTGTCTATGAATATCTCAAAAAGTAAAAAACTAAAAAGACGAAATTTATTTTTCAGATATTTTTACTTTCTACCAAGATTATGAAAAGATAATAAAAAACCGGCCAAGAGCGTGTCGGGCCACGCTCAGTGTAGGGTTCCGTAGTTTCTAGCCTGTAACAATAAGTGTCCCTACCACAGAGATGACCGACAGATCGTATTTGTGGAAAAAAACTAACCTTCGAGAAAAAACCTAAAAACTGAAATTTTTCAAAAACTGTTCAACCAATCTAGTTCAAAATAATTTTCCTAGAAAGTTTACATAAAGTCCTACTTATGATATTTTTTTCAGATTTTTTAAATCATTGGTTCAAAAGTTAGAGGGGGGGGGACGCTTTGTTTTTTCCTTTCGGCGCGATTATTTCCGAAAATATTGATATTATCAGAAAATGATCTTAGCAAACCCCTATTAATTTTTTGATACCTATCCAACAATACATCACACGTTAGGGTAAAAATTAAAAAAAAAAATCACTCCCCTCTTTACGTGTAGGGGAGGTACCCTAATATAAATGTTTTCTCCTATTTTTATTTTTGCACTTTGTCGGCGTGATTGATATACATATACACGCACAGAGTGGCGAGCGCGACGATGCAGTACGTGTCTACTCGCGACGAGGGCTCGTGGCCGTCTGAGACAGCTACTTGTGCATCGTAGGCGCGAGCGCTGTATGTTTTACTTAATAATAAAAAAAAAGCTTCTATTTTAGAAAAACCCTCTGTACTACCATATGGGATTTGACGTACAGTTTATGAAAATATAGATTTTATACTTGTTCTTCCCTTACAATCGCCGTAAAATTGTAAAATTGTAACAAATTCACGATTTTTAACGATTTTCAGGATTTTTTTCTATCGAGGCAAATTACTCTAATCGTGTTTCCACGTGTATGACAATACAAGGCATATCTTCATCTTTACGATGGTAGGAATATCATTCCATAGAATTAAGAGTTTGATACCAAAAAACTGTTTCAAAGACACCTCTGTCGCCATATTTTACGCTTCTTAACTTACCACTTCGTCAAACAAAAGTGCATAATGAAATGTCACAGTCGGTGCAAAGTTCGCATGTTTAGTTGACATTTAAATTGGAATGCCATTTAATATTGCACATGGAGTAACATCGAAAGATATTTATTATCTTAATTTATAAACGTCTGATCTATCAACGAACAGACCAAACTACTGGACCGATAGGGCTGAAATTTGGCATGCAGATAGCCACATAACATAAGCATCCACTAAGAAAGAATTTGATGAAATTCGACCTCCTCGAGATTAAATACAGGGCTAAAGTTACCATAAAAAAGACGTGTGGCACTCGGGGACTGCCGCGGTAAAGCTATTGCATAGCATGCCTTCAAGCCACACCTCCGTGCCCGTCGGAGTGGGGAGCGTGAGGTTTTTTCGTTACGGAATTTCTCGATTCGGTCCTCGCGCTCAAGGCCCGCGATAGAAGCTATGCAATAGCTTAAAAAGTATTGACAACGCGGGTGAAGCTGGGGCTACATCTACTAAGTATATAACAAGGAAAATAGTAAAGCGTGCCACCACTTACATGCTCTATACAATTAGCATTCCAGACAAGCATTGTCGGTACAAGCACTCGACGAAAAACCGCAAAAGCCTGCGAAACTTTCCGAATGTGATAACAAAACCGCTTGTTTTATGCGCAACCGAGATATTTCTATGATTTCGTATTTTGTTCGTACAATGCAGAGAAGCGTGTTTCTATTTTGTACTAATTAAATTCACTATCATTTTGTTAGTAATGTGTACCTAATAGAAGTTATAAGCCCGCTTCTAGTGAGTAGTACTATTAGATGCTTTGTATCTAATTATTATTGAAAGAAGGAAGAAAGAAAATACATTTATTTCCAAAGCACACTTACATAATATATAAAAAAATTACAATAGAAGAACATAAAACTAAGAAGCAAGGAAAAGAATAAAGAGAATATTGTAAGAGAACATTATTATTTCAAGTTACAAACAACTATTATTTAAGTGTCATTTTTATAATACCATACATAACTTCCAATCAAA
This sequence comes from Colias nastes, assembly GCA_907164665.1. Classification (NCBI taxonomy): domain Eukaryota; kingdom Metazoa; phylum Arthropoda; class Insecta; order Lepidoptera; family Pieridae; genus Colias; species Colias nastes. The sequence goes on from CAJQZM010043918.1 coordinate 7,936, forward strand.
CGATTACCAGAAAACAATCTTCTCGAAACAGTCATTTTAACATCGCTAAAAATACCAAATAAGTTATGAAATATTCAACCATCTGCAAGCGTATTCACAATTTGAAAAAACTGATGACTCACCCTGAAACTCCGGTAATTACATTTTAATCAACTTAATGAAAACAGTTCCAACGAAGCGCTTACCGGCTTTTTATTGCCAAAACTTGATTATATTAAATAACACTGTATTACGTAACATTATTATAGCATTAAATTAATTAATTGGGATCAACAATGAAATACGGATAAACAGTTTTATAATTAATGTATTAATACGAATTAATTAGTATTATTAAAAATGAAAAACGTATAAATTTCACCTGGCAATCAAGCTTTTTATTTAAGAACTAAGTATTAAATAAATAAAAAAAGAGCGAGTGTGCTGAGCACATGGGTCAGAAGTGAAACTTCTTTGGCAAGATTCAAAGATACCAAAATCGTCGCCTTACTCCATGACGTGACGGTATTGCCATGACGCAACGACCTTGAAATTTTATACTCAACGCGCCCAAATATTATATTTTTTAAAGGTATATCAATACTTTCAAAGTTCTTAAATAGTGCATTTATCTAAAAACGTGTTCAAAACGAACGCGATAAAATTATGTATGCAATTTTATTTTATCGAATCAGCGAATAAGATGTTTTGAACATAATACAGAGAAGAAATAAGACAAAATAAAGACCTAATAATATAATAATGGATTTATTCACTTCGGACTGGATTCGTGTTATAAGTAAAGCTGTAAAAGGTTTATTTTTGCATTTTGTATTGCTGGCTTAAAAGCATATTTGCATTTTCTCATTTTTAGGGTTCCGTAGCCAAAATGGCAAAAACGGAACCCTTATAGTTTCGTCATGTCCGTCTGTCCGTCTGTCCGTCTGTCCGTCTGTCACAGCCGATTTACTCGGAAACTATAAGTACTACAGTGATGAAATTTGATGGGAATATGTGTTGTATGAACCGCTACAAAAATATGACACTAAATAGTAAAAAAAAGAATTGGGGGTGGGGCCCCCCATACATGTAACTGAGGGATGAAATTTTTTTTTTTCGATGTACATACCCGTGTGGGGTATCAATGGAAAGGTCTTTTAAAATGATATAAAGTTTTCTAAAAAACATTTTTCTTAAAGTGAACGGTTTTTGAGATATCAGCTCTCAAAGTCGTAAAAAGTATGTCCCCCCCCCCTCTATTTTTATAACTACGGGGTATAAAATTCTAAAAAAAATAGAGGTGATGCATGCTAATTAACTCTTTCAACGATTTTTGGTTTGATCAAAGTATCTCTTATAGTTTTTGAGATAGGTTGATTTAACTGTAATTTATTATATTTGCTGCTACGGAACCCTTTGTGCGCGAGCCCGACTCGCACTTGGCCGGTTTTTTTTAACTTTACATTATACTCTACTAGCTTCCGCCCGCGGCTTCGCCCGCGTGGTGTATTGATAAAAGGTAGCCTATGTTCTTTCTCAGGGTCCAAAGATTGTCTGTGCCAAATTTCATCAAAATCGGTTGAGAGGTTTAAGCGGGAAAGCGTAACAGACAGACAGACAGACAGAGTTACATTCGCATATTTTATAATATTAGTAGGGATGTAATGCAAGTTTACTCGTCTCGCTATTCATTTCAATATTAAATTTATACACACAGATTTTAATTCAAACTTAGTTTACATTTAAATGAAGGTTTTAATGAGATAATAGGATAACGCTTACAAAAACAGGAAATAATTAGTATTTTATTATATTTCGTTTTATTTGGATCAAAACTGTTGATTTTTTACGCTCAACATTGAATAAATATAACACGAATATTATTACAAAAAATATAGTTATTCCTTGAAATACTTCCGTGTAAATAATACGTATAAAAACTATGAATTTATGAAAATTAACGTAATATTCTTAAATCTAATGATACTATCAAGTACATACAAAATAATCTAAATAATTTAGATACATACAAAGTACTTAATTTTATTTAAAACACATTGAAACGTAGAAAAACCATCAAAGCAGATAATTAAAACAACGATTTGCCCCAATTGGAGTTTAATGAAAATCGATATTTAATTAAGATAAACGGAATACGTTTTAAAATATTATGTTTATCAAATTTTATGATGGAACAACACCGGCTTGGCTATTTTAGCCGTTCTGATCATTAACTAGCAAAATTATTACTTTTAAATTATAATAAAAGGTTATTATAGTATGTGCATTTGAAACCTGAATTCTACTTTTTGTTAACGCGGAATAAAACATTTTGATACTTTAGTTGACACAGATTTTTTAATTAATTTTAGCGGGAAATCATATATTATCTAAATCTTCCATCTACGGTTATTTATACTAATATTTTAAAGCTGAAGAATTTGTTTGAACGTGCTAATCTAAGTAACTAGGTACTGGTCCGATTTGAAAAATTATTTCGTTGTTTGATAGCCAATTTATCGAGGATATCCTTATAGGGCATAGGCTATAATATTATATCACTAGCTTCCGCCCGCGACTCCGTCCGCGCGGATGTCGGTCTTCGTGGATGGTTTATTTCTCCATTTTGAACTGGGAAGACGTTTCTCACTAAATTAATATTAGATCCGTATGTGACCGTGTGTTCGCGGTTCTACAGAACAACGTCTATGGAGGAAACTGAAAAATTAAGATTTATTTTTTTTCTACGTATTTTCCCAGGATAAAAAGTATCCTATTTTATGCCCAGGATAATAAGGTATAATTATACCAAGTTTCATCGAAATCGAACCGCCAGTTTTCCCGTGATGCCTTCACATACAGACAGACAGACAGACAGACAAAATTTTTTTTAATCACATATTTGGGTTTGGTATCGATTCAGTAACACCCCCTGCTATTTATTTTTTCAATATTTTCAATGTACAGAATTGACCCTTCTACAGATTTATTATATGTATAGATTACCCTAAGACCAACAGGAGCAGAACACTGCGGGTAAAACTGCGGGGCACAGCTAGTATTCTCATACATTTGGCAGCCTTGCACTTTACAATACATACACTATTTTTTTAAATTCTTCATTAATACATAATATATTGTTTAAGATCGTATACGTTATGTCACAGCTGGCCCAATTTGGCCCACTCTGGCCAAAGCTCATCGCAACGCTTGTCCAAACGTCTGCAACTGCATCTATTTCTGGAACCTTCCTGTCTTAACCGACAGACAGGCTACAAAACAAACGATATTGATTGCGTATCTTGTAATTCGATTTGGTTCGAGAATATTTCGCGCTATGGGATTTAGGGATTGCGTTTTAATACAGAATTTCATATAGTAATGGTATTGAATATTGTGTAACATCTAAAGGTACATAGATAATAAATCTCTGTCTTATTTATTAATAATCACATATAATATACATCATATAATATAACCTTATAGACCAAGAGATTGAGCTTTTAAAAGTCGGCTGATATAAAAGCTGAACTATATGCTTGATAATTCTCTATTTGCTTGATAAACTTTAAGGATGAACTATGAATATATTATGACACCAAAGTTACGAATAAAAGGTTCCCTAATTCTATACATTGCTTCCAAAATATTGCCGTGCTCCACTCAATAAAATCCCATACAAACATACCACAACCCTTCGTTTTCTGATTCGATGTTGAATTCATTACCTCACGGATCACCATTATTTACTACCATATGGGTTAAACATCCTAAAAAACCCTTATGTCTGCGATACACCTCCTTATAGTTTAATGAATAAGACTGAAAATTCCTTGTTAACATTTACCATCTGTCAAGAATGCCGCTAGGTGTACGTTAAATTCGCCGTAGAATCACAGGACAACTTTTGGGTCGAACGACCGTACCTACGTAACTACGTAAATAACAATTTATCAGCTAGGAATTAAATTAGCATGAATATTAACTACTGGACAATGTGCTGCATATCATTAATTTAGTCGTGATAATTAATGCAAATTTCGTCTTTTAATTGTGCCGTTGTATTCACCATTTATAAAGCATGATTCGCACGATAAGTGCAACGTGCAATTTTTTTCTTTGATTTAATAATTTAAATACAATTATTTTTGTATTACTAATGCCATTGGTTCCAATCGCAAACAATGATGAGAAATACTATAGCAATTTACGCTTCGTTCGTGACCCAAATTAATAAACATCATTCTTAAAACGTGCTCTACGAGTACATATTATTTTAGTCTTTCAATCCAATGCTGATATATAAAGCTCTTTGCTTTGAGCTTTATATAAATACCTATTTGTTTTACTTTCTTCAGTTTTTTAAAACATCATTAAAATAATTGATTTGTAAAATATATTCCACCCTTTTTAAGATAAACGAGATGGAAAGAAGAACGTTTAATTTTGTCTGCAAAGCACATACATAGTCAGTACTACCGGGTCATTGATAAAATGAATAAATCGCATTTAAAATCCGTTAAAACGACTTTAATTTCTACATATATGTAGGTAATAACGATCATTTTCCCATTGGCTCATCACCACTTATCTCCTCTATTTATTCGAACTTAATCGATTTAGACCTATATAATACTCTATAAGTATCTATAGCTAAAGAATCCATAGAAATCCCCAAATTTCCATAGTCTGAAATATGATAAATCGCTTTTTAAAACAACATCGAACTTTGACTTGTAAAGTTGTTAAGTTCACCTTGAGCGATTTCGCTTTCCAAGTAAAGACGTGAGGGAATCAACTTGATTATAATGGAAATGTATTTTGCAAGTTAATATACAAAAATATCTGGTTGTTTATTGACAAATTTTTATTTTTATACATTAAACATGAAATCACTATAATATGAACTCAGGCAATTTAAAAAAAAAATATGCTAGACAAACGACTTATTTCTGAATTTAAAACGTGTTTAAAGCCGTTAAATCTTTTATTATTAAATGAACAGAAGTAGCTCTAAACTTATTGTAAAAAAAAAAATTTTCAATAAACGAATCTTTTTATTATCTTCCTGTTTAATAAATAATATGTTTAAATCTGAGATATAAATTGATTGATTTAATTTGAGGATGAAGCTTTGTCATTATTTCAACTATTCCATCATAAAATAAAGGGTTTAAAGTACAAATACTATAACTTCAAAATGAACAAATTACTGTACAAATGAATTACAGTAGGTACTTCATGAACTTGTAATAGCTGTCAAAGGATTGTAAGAGCAGTGATGTTGAAAACAATAAATCCGTCAACCATTTCAATTAGCAGTTATAATTCATTTAAAAACGGGCATAATGTTGTTTTTAATACTTCGATTATTTTTGTAAGATAATTATAAAAAAATAAAATATGTGACTTAGGACTATTAATTTAAAAATTAAATGCATTTAAACTGATTAAAAACGCAAATTAAATCAGATTATCTCTTACATATTATGCCGCAGTCATCTGGTTGAATCTGCTATTGGATTAAATGACTAGCGCGTTCATTGAATGACGAAATTTAATTGTCACTTCCATAAACCACTAATTGTGTTATTTCTAGAAACTTCTACGTCTTCTAAGGGCTTCTCGAAGCTTCTATGCTTCTAAATTCCATTCCTACATTGTTAACTTTTCACTCAAGTAACAAAATCACTACATAGTATAAAACAAAGTCGCTTTCCCTGTCCCTATGTCCCTATGTCCCTTTGTACGCTTAAATCTTTGAAACTACGCAACGGATTTTGATGCGGTTTTTTTTTAATAGATAGAGTGATTCAAGAGGAAGGTTTATATGTATAATAACATCCATCAAATAGTGGAGAAGTACTGTTATTTTTGAGGTTTCTAATGTGATGTCGTAAAAAATTACATTTTTTCCGCTTACATTACAAACGCAGGCTGAACCCTACGAGTTTTATCAAAATAATGTACTAAGTATTATACACATTGAAAAGGTCTACAGAAAAGTCCGCGATGGTATATGTCTATCTCTTATGGATAACCCACAATAACTTTTTTTTGTCATTTACTTTTTACGACAAATAATGGTTAATTTTTGAAGCGATTTTAACCAATACAGCATTAATCCTTAACCAATTAAATACCTTGAATACATTGTTCATTTAATATAGATCTATATGGCCCTTTACACCGTATGATTTAAGTGAATATTTTCGAAGATATTACAGATTTAAAAATTGCGGGACGTAGCGTTTCCGGCGGTACCGGCCGGCCGCCCGGCTATCGCTGCGGGCCGCTATGTTTTTATATACCTACAACGTTCACAGTTTTTCTGTAGTGTATTTAGTATCAGCAATGCACCCGTGCGAAGCCGGGGCGGGTCGCTAGTATATTCATAAAATAAATGAGGTAAATATAATAATAAAACTCACAAATACTGGTATACAATCAACATCTCTCGCCACTTAGCAACAGGATTCTGAGGGAATTACTTTTTGTTCTTATTATATTTATTTTTGGGTGTGATATGTAAATTAAGGTTAAGTTTGGATTGCGAAAATACCTACAGCTTTTGTGACAATTTGGTTCAGGATATTCGTACTGAAAGTCGTGATAAACAAATGTACTATACAAACAAAAATATATTAAAACACATAGGTATTATAAGGTATATGCTCCAAAACATAATCATCTTCCTAGTCAGTTCAAAAAGCAATCAAAAGCTCATCGTTATTCGCATTATTGCTATATGTCTGAAAATAAGCCAAAGTCCAAAAAGGAAACAAAACACTTTTTAAGTATACGTTAAAAGA
>CAJQZM010043929.1:0-13737 GCA_907164665.1 Colias nastes
AATAATAATATTTGACGGGGATACCTAGTCGAGTGGTGGTGAAGTGAACTTTAATCAAAGCGAATAGCGGCGGTCCTCTAGAACGTCATTCAGCCTGATTGAAAATTAAATTGTACCGCCAATCAAGTGCGTACTTACTGGGACTCGAGTATCCGCAACCTGTCCCAATTTTTGAATACCCTGCACCTGCGTCGCTATTATTGTGACCGTCCAATCGTATTGTTATTTCGCTTAATGAATTGTTTGGGTGATGCGGTTGTTTTCGGAATTCTATTGAAAATATACCATAATACCTATATCTTCAGATGTTATAGAATCAATCAGAAAATATACTATAACTATATCTTCGACGTCTACACAGTATAATATAATTACTAGATGCGGAAGATTTCTTGTATTAAGGATAAGGCCAAATTAGTGTGTGATAATGTAATGAGGAATCTTATCAACATTGTGATACAAAAAAGACATGTCACGTCTGGATGTGATCGAGCGGTTTTCTTTATAATTATCTCAAACTTATGTACGTTGTTGTAGAAATAGGGTTTATTTTAGCGTCACTTTTGATACAGTAGTTTTGCAAAAAATTCAAATCGTTTCCTGCTATCCAAATACAAAATAAAACAGTTGAATTTAAAAATACTGCAGAACGTGGCAAAACGAGCAAGCAATTAGCAACGTCCGATTTGCGATATCCATTCGACAAAAATGAAATACCGTCATTGTAATTACAAACCGTATTAACCATTTTTAATCAATCAAATTGGTGTGCCAGATGCTGTCATTACAAAGCGTTCCCTGTCATCTGATTTTTCGTAATCACCGTTTGTATCCGTTGAAATGGATCCATTCGTACATCTGTTGCTACATTATCCTAATAAATTCCATTCATACGTGACATCCAGATGTTATTGTGTGCCGTTAAATATGCAACCTATTATAACCGTTCGCTTGCAAGTTAATTATTCAGCAATCTGACCGAATCGATACTCACACTGCTCAGTGTTCAACATCTAGTGTTCTCTCTTTACAGTATTACAATACCTAATCTTGCCAGCTAGTCTGATTTAATTTTGCACGTTGGTAATAGTTTTATCTTATTTTTCTTTTCTTATTAGCCAGCTATTACGCTAATCGGCCTTTTTATGTCAATGAGCTTAGAGCGCAAGCACAACTTTATTATCAAGCTTATCTATTACGCATAAGTGTAATTATGGTCGCATTCCTGTTCATATGTATAGAAAAGTAGCTTTATTCAATAGAATAAATAAAAAGTTATAAGTTCAATTCACAAGGTTTTGATCAAGCGATAGTATAAAAGGCAATACATATTTGATTAATCTTAGATATAATCCAGGTTTCTTCAAAAGAAATATTCAAGTCTAATATTATGATAGTACTGACGTAATAGAACTAACATGTTAATAAATAATAACGTATACCGTATGCAATCTTATCAACGATATTACTTCCATTACGACGATCTTTCAATTACCAGAAACGTAATATTATAACCTATTTGAAGCGCTGCCTCTGGAGAGATAGCGAATAGATTTAATATCTTCTTTAGGAAAGGAATACAAATTAAGGAAAAGATAGTTGTAAGCAATGCATGCAGTAAACCACAATGTTTCCAAGCACACGGTGCTTTACGGCACCATAAACGCGGCAGTTTTCGGTTATTTTAAGAAAAGTGCAGCGCGTCGTTAATATATTTAATGGGCCTCCGTACGAGACGTTAAACGTGTTAATAAGATAGTTTTATTACGTAAATTAATGATAAAACGGGGAATAAAATACTGTTACGTATACCTACTTAATAAACTCTTTACGATTATTATAAAATAATAATAATAATAAAAAGGCCATCAATTAATCGTCTTCAATTCAATGAAAACGTAGGTATCATTTGTGTTGGTGAAAATTAATTATTTTTCATTTATATTAAGTGTGGTGCATTATAAAAATTTTTGAGGATAGGCTTCATATATAGAAAGAAAAAAAGTTAGTTAAATTATCTATATCTTGAAATAAATGAGAAATATAATGGTATTTTAGAATTATTGTATGCAAAATATTTCGCAATTTAACTACATATTTTGTTAATACGTGGGCCACACTGAAAGTTTTCCGTAACTCATAAATACAACAATTTATTTGTCTAATATTATATATACTAATTTTTTAAGTATTCTTCGTTACATTTAAAACACTTTTTTTATCTGTTCAAGCCATTTCTGGAAACATGAGGACCATTGGTCCGAGGGTATGTTTTCTACGTGCTGTTTATAAGCAATCACGGCCTCTTCTGGCCACGTAAATGTCGAAACACTCATTGAATCTTAGATTTTTGGGAAAACGAAGAAATTGCATGGTGCAAGGTCAGGACTGAGTGCAGCATGGGTCACGTGCTGTATGTTTTCAGAAGCCAAAAATGACTTTGTTTTGTTCGCGGTGTGCGCCGAAGCACTGTCATCGTGCAACAAGATGTGAATTCTAGGTCGCTTTTCCCTTATTTTTTCTAAGACATTGGGCAAACAAATAGTGGTGTACCACTCAGCATTAACAGTCTTTTGTTGCTCAAGTGGGATAGTGCAGACAGGATTCGTCTTAGAGAAAAAAAACGCAATCATTTGTTTGCCGACCCTTCTCGCCTGCCTCAATTTTGTGGGTTTGCTGTCACTTTCAAACACCCACAAAGAATATTGGTGCTTTCTTTCTGGAATTAAACAATATTTCCATGTTTCATATCCTGTCATGATATTATACACAGTATTAGAATGTCCGTGATTGTACTTTAATAGCATTTCTTTACACCAATCTACTTGATGTCGTTTTTGTACTGAAGTGAGTTTGTGAGCATTCCACCGGCAACAAAGCTTCCTAAGTTTGAAATGTTCATGTAAAATTTTCCAAATATGGCTCATACTAATTCCCAAATGTCCTCAAATCTCCCCATAAGTGATATGGTAATTTTATTAAATTAGTCGTCTAACGGTCGCCATATTTTCCTCCGTGATCGCAGTTGAGGGTCAACCTTCACGAATTTCATCATGGAGAGAAACACGGTCGCGATGAAATTCAGCATATCAATGCCTTGCAGTGCTCAAATGAGGTGCTTCCCTCCCAAAAGTATTTTGAAGGCGAGCAGTTCAATCTTTCGGAGAAAGCGAACTTTTAAAATCATAAAAAATCATCGCCCTAAACTTGTTGCGTGTTAGTTCCATTTTTGCTACGGACAGCGAACTTCAACTTGAGATAAAAAACAATTGACAAGCGCTACCCGCCAAATTTTTTTTTCTTCAACTAATGAGACTTCATATGTTAAAAAAATATAACATTCAAAATTCAAACATTTATGGATGGCCAGAAACGCAAAACTTTTAGTGTGTACTAGGTATGGCATTTATTAAATGAGTATGACCAATATAAAGGTAAAATGCACTTGAAATAAATTATTCGTGCACTAATGATATTATGTACTCGATACAATACATATCTACTTATTTTATTTTAACTTTAGTCCAAAATCAAGAAGAAACTCAGAAACGCTCCTTTTTTTAGAAAATTTTTTACTGCGAACTTGTGCATTTTAATACATCAGTAGCATCTAAAAATATTGGTCTGCGTTGTCTATTTAACATGAAACACCAAAATCATTAATATATAATTATTTAATTAAACGCGATTTAACCGCACGACATGTATTGTTTTCATAGGCGTTCCAATTAGTGATGCGTTTGCCACATATTTTAAAGTGGCGAACGAATAAAGGTTTCTGTTGAACGAACGAACTGAATAAAATTGCCGAGGGCTAGTTGCGGCTTCCGTCTGTGGAGTGAGGGACCTCCATAATATACCACATCGCATTTTTTCACCACATTGTTTTCCTCATTTACATTTTATAAGCAGTTCTCGCAGTTTCATCTCTGAGTGGTTGCTATTTTGGAAAATTAATACCACTGTGGTGCATGTTAAATATGTTTGTTTAAAATGCAAGCGAAATAAGGAATATCCTTGAAGAATTTCGGATATTGCATGGAAAATGCAAATATTTGTTTAAGTGTTATACATAATAATATATAATGTAGCCTGGTACACATTACATAAGTCTTCAAATGAATTCATCATTTAAATCATAATAAAAATATATAAGTATCTAAAAGATACATTAAATTTCATCCGTCAATTTAACTACAAAATAATAATTGGAAGCATATTAAACGTATAAAAAAGTTCAAGAGAGAACACTGCTTGTTAATTCATGCAAGTTCTAATTGAAAATTCGTCACGTATCAGTTCTGAAAACAATAAGTTTCCGAACAATACCTACTCTGATCTGCTCATGCTTGACATCTGCAGTATGCCCTTTAAACCGAGTTTCTACGCTCTCTTTGTTTGCTCCACATAACGAGGCCATCCACGATCCAGCTTAAGCCAACCGGCACCTTGTAGGAATTTTAAACTTCATACATACAGCTTCAATGTGGTATAATATCAACAATAAATATTGCTATGTATTCTACGTTTATACAACTTTCGCTAAGCTTTTTTGTCCTTACTATTAAAACGTTAAGAATTCTTATAGATTGCTGTTTTGTCGTCTTCATTTTAAAGTTAGACATTATTTGGCAAAAGATTTTGACAATAATATAAACGTTATAGTTTCAATAAAGTTATTAGCTATCGGTTTATTGTTAACAGATTTTCAATAATAATTGAGAACGTGTAGCTTAGATTTATAAATTAGAGATAGGCTGTGCCACAATACAAGAAAATACTTAATCTATACTAATATTATAAAGAGGAAAGGTTTGTAATTATGTATGTATGTATGTAATTGGTTTTCACGCATAAACTACTGGACCGATTTCAAAAATTCTTTCATCATTAGAAAGCTGCATCTTCACTGAGCAACATAGGCTATAAAACATGTAGGTACCACGGGCGAAGCCGGGGCGGACCGCTAGTTATTAAATAAATATGTGTTCATTATTTCCAGCAGTTCTTGAAAATTACTTTCCTTTGTTCTCCGCCGGTGGGTGTGTAAATTATTCAAAAATCAATTAATATGGATTAAAATTGGATATGCAATATTCAGTCGGCGCTATTTCAGTTCCGAGCATTCATGGAATTCTTCATTAAAATATTTCGCTAACAAGTTCGTCGGTCAATACTCGTGTAACGTAGCAAAGAGCAAACACAAACACGATTTAAATCTCCAACAAACGCTTCCAAATCACTGATTACTCAATAGTTCGTATGCAACATTACGCTACCTTTTCTTTTTATTTTACGCCTTTTTAATCTGGAAAAAGCTGAATGCAGACAGGTTGTAGCACAAAGCACACGCGATGATTGATGTGTTTCTAGCATGGCGCTAGTTTAGGTACTAATATTTTAAAGGTCTTTTATACGAATGTTTTGTTTATTTTATTTTAAGTTTGATATGATAGAATGGTAGAAGGGGGACATGGGAATATACAGAGCTCGGGGCGAGATGGAATAGTTTAAAAAAATAAAGTTCATGAGAAATGTTAACGTAAAACTTAGAGCTTAGAGCTAAAATCTAAATACCTACAAAAAGGGGATTTGTATGAGTTAGAGCTTGATGTGTTTGTGTGTTGCTGTGTGATATTTTGGAAATTCAAAACAAATACACTGATTTTGATGCTTTTTGTATGTTTAAAAGCTTATTGATCGACTGAAGACCTGGTATTTGAGTATTCTTCTTCATATACGGCGTATTTGGGTTTCATATACCTAGGCTCAGTAGGTTTTAGGTTAATAGATATTTTAACATCTGTATTATTTCCATAGCCATAGTTATTATAAATATAGTTTTAATTTTAACATTTTTAAAATAACCTAAATTAAGCACCATTTTAATAAAGAAATTAAATTAACCATGTAATTCGATACTTTTACTCATTTTTTCAAAAGGGAGACCCTCTCTTTAGTATTATTAATTTTTTCCCTAAAAGACGAAAACAACCCGTTGTAAATTAATTATGTCACTTTAAAAAGAATTTATGAGAGCGACGCTAATAAATGACTATTTACGTTTTCCAAGAATATGTTTCTCATTTGGAAATGGCCTGCTTTTTTGTTAATAAAGTTAGCACCATATTTGCTTAATTTTAATTCAGTTTATTCCAAATATTATCATCATTTATTGTAAACAGAGCAGAAAAATAAATAAGCTTTAACAAATGGCTTATAAACAGGAAATGTTTATATATTTTATTTTATCCAACTTTCAGATTCGGCTTGGTACCTTTTTATTCTTCTGATCGCTTACAGAGTTACCCACTTGCTAAGACGTATTATTAAACTTTCACATAAGGAAAACATGCGAATTATAATGTTAGTTATTTCAAAATCCCTAATTTTGAGTGGAAACCTGAAAAAAATCTTCAAAATTTTCGAATTTGCGCGAATAAAACATACCGATACCTATAGATATATATATATATTATAGATTAACCTAGTACCTACAGGTTATAGTTACGAAGTTGCGAGAGCATAAACAAAGTGACATTTTATAAAAAATTTAGTTATCGGGCCTTACTTACGTCATCAAAAAATTGTTTTTAAGTTTTTGCGTAGGTACTAAATTACACGCCACACTGCAAAGCATAATTTAAACCAATTTTATGCTATTTTGCTTCTATGAAAACAGATTTTTGACGATAGACTCACTAAATTTTTGTATGTACTCTCGGGGCTAGATATGATTTATGACACTAAAACAAGATAATATCGTTAGGTACTTCTTATAGCAGACAATAATGAACTTTTCATAAATTCGAAAGCTTCATTTGATTATGGATTACGGCGCATTTACATGACATAGAGCTAGAGCAAGAGCATTCTTTCGTGATCTTTTAGTGTAAACGAAAACTCGTATTCAGTGTTTTTCAGTATTAAAACATTGCATAGAATCTTTTCGAACGCACTAAGAACAACGAAAGAATGCTCTACGCCTGTTTACACTAAAAGATTTGCTCTACGCCTGTTTACACTAAAAGATTTTGACATAGTGGGGTTAGAATGAGCTTTTTTAAATTCGCTCCTTTGATGTAAATGCACCTCTACAATAATAATAAACAATAGCGTGTTCTGTATCCCAGGCGATATGGAAAATACAAGTTGGCAGATCACGAACGTCGATCAGTTGACTTATTATTCCTTATAAATTCTCAATGCATTGACTGCGAGTCGATCGATAAGATAGATACATAGGGCTCTGATTCGCCGTGTTTTATCTACCTTCAGTAATAAATTAAACATTGTGCAAAGCAACTCGTTTTTATCTGCAATTCTTAAACGTGCTGTCTTATCTAGTGATATATGCGAATTTTGATAAAGGAAAGGATTGAAGTTCTCCTGAAAGGTGTTGATAAAACTTTTACGTTTTATATTTTTCTACGTATTTATTTATAACACGTACATATTATGATAAATTCGATTCGACGAAGAATTTTGGATTTTATTTTTTGTAATAAGATAGTGAGAATTAACAACTAAAGTCCTTTCCCCTTCCTGACACGATTGTAGTCCTTTGGCTTGCAGTATGATAGATGGTATTTGCAGCACGCAAACTTGCATGTGCAGGTAATTAGATGAAATCATCGCGATTTTAAATGTTAAAATATTGGATACTATGAGAGGTGATTCAGCAGTTCTTCTTAATAGTTCTTCAGAGGAGACGAAACACGTGCGTGCGTGAAGTTTACCTAAGTGGTTCAATACACGTAAGAAAAGGGTAGAAAAACATTAAAGGAGCATATATTTCTCAGCTCCACCATTTATTATCAAATTTATACAAATAAAATAAAACTTCAGTTTGTTCATTATTACCTATAATAATTATTACGTTGCTGGTAATATCTAAGCTTAACAAATTAGTTCTAAATATTTTCACTTTTTATAACTAAGACAGGACACTTAAAACTTCATAACAAAATATTTTATCAACATGATCGCTGTTTGACCATATGAATAAATTAGTATCGATAAAACGATTAAAATAAATTCACCTATTTAAAACAACCCAAAACACTACGCTCTATTTAAAAATCCATTCACTTACTACTCTAGTATTTTGTCTAAGTAATAGGAGATACGCTTTGACCTGAAAACTCTCATCTCCGAAAATCTCGCCTACTTTGATGCAGACCTTAATCGGATTAGAAGAACGATATACCTATAGAACTGAAGTGCCTATTCATAATAACGCCTGGTTTGATACAGCATCTC
This sequence comes from Colias nastes, assembly GCA_907164665.1. Classification (NCBI taxonomy): domain Eukaryota; kingdom Metazoa; phylum Arthropoda; class Insecta; order Lepidoptera; family Pieridae; genus Colias; species Colias nastes. The sequence goes on from CAJQZM010043929.1 coordinate 8,263, forward strand.
GGATTTCTCACCACCTACCTATAAAATAATCTATTAGGTATATAGATATTATAACAGATACCTTTATTTAAGCGATTGACGAACGGTCTGTCGATTACAAAGGTACCTTTTATGAAATGCCAGTAGATTTTTATTTACTAGATTATGCCTAGGAAAAGGAGAACATAATATTTGTGTCTTATTTTGAAATAATTAAAATATTCCATGATGAAACCACTCAATATAAGTCTTAAAAATACTTGAAATGGAAAAAAAAACAAGTAACAAAGAAGTTTTTAAGTATTGACTTTAGAAGGGAGTGTTTATGCTAGCGAAACTTCTTTAATCTAAATATATTGCATAGAAAATACTCAGCCCCAATCAATACAAAATATATAATAGGTACTCATTATTACTTCTCTAAGTTTCAAAGGTAATCAAACCTCTGTAAAAACGACTTCACTTCGTTTTTGCATTCGAGTCGATTCAAAACTTAAAGGCTCAGGTTTTAATATCCGGCTGAGTGTTTTAGTTACAAAGTAGATATTTTTACTTAAGTGTCAAATAAATCTTAACTAATATTATAAATGCGAAATTTACTCTGTCTGTTCGTCTCTTTTTCACGCCTAAACCACTGTACCAATTTTGATGAAGTTTGGTACAGAGATAGCTTGACACTTGAGAAAGGACATAGAATAAGTTTTATACCGGAAATCCCGCGGGAACGGGAACTATGCAGGTTTTCTTTGACTACGTGGGCGAAGCCGCGGGCGGAAAGCTAGTACATAAATATTACTAGTTCAATCTTACATTTAGAGAAATGCATATGCTTTACTAAAATATACTTATTGTGTAGGTATTATTTCTTTATATTCGTTAGAAATATCAATTATAATGTTTGGGAAAATGACAAAATGTCCAAATCATTCACACAAAAACGATATTGAGACTTATCAACCAGCTAATGACAAATAAACGAGTGTTTAACTACCCGCACTATTCTATCGTTTCAAATATAAAGGTGTTTATCGGTAACATGACAAAAACTTATAATGGGTTTTCCCAAGCATACACTGTATCGATTTCCGCGCCTTTAGGAGCGCATTTTGTTCTCGTTCTTATTTCTACACTATTGGATTGCTCATTGTTTATCCTATCCCACAGAATACATAATAGTAGCTAAACGCTACAGAACGGACACTCTCCGCCTCCCGCCAAAATTAAACTTACCTCACCCCCGCGCGATCAGACATAAAATGGGCCATATTTTTCTGCAAGGACGATACGCAACGAAGATTGACAACATTAATCAAATTGACTTAAAGTAATTTTATTATTTTGGATTTGTGATTATCGTTTTTCGTAGAAAATGGTTAGATATTGTGCTGTTTACGGATGTATTTCATCAGAAAAACGCGAATTTTTTTTTACGCTAGTCACAAATGTGCCAACCATAAAGCGTTAACACACACATTTGCAGTCTCTACAGTGTGACTGTCAAAACGATCATTTTGTATGGAGTGTCCGGGGTGTGTCCTATCCTATCCTTCCTACTAATATTATCACTGGTCAACAATGATTTTGTTGCCCTTGATGTGAAAGTGGTTTCGAATAATTTTAGGCCTATAATTTATGAAACTATTAATGGTTTTGGTAGATTGGCTCTAGTTTTTTTTTAATCCTAATTTTCTTATTAGACTATGAACCGCAGATAGAAATAGGAGGTATATTTGTTTTATACTTATCATTTATTTATGACAATGTTTTACTAATTGTTTTGATTTAGTTTTTAATTAATTAACATAGAAATAAAAATAAAGAAAAATCATTAAAACTTATGAAATAGTACATTTTCTTGTATATTTAATTTGGGGACAATCGTTTCTTAAGGACCATCAGTAATCTGCCTTCATGTGACGATCTCATGTACCTTGATACCGTTATTCCATAATTTTTAGGTCTTTATGGATACGTTCTTCCTGTTTTCCACATAAGATTATCTGGAAATCTATCCAAAAGACTGCGGGGCAAGTGTAGCATTATGTTCGCATTTGCTCATAAAGTATTGAAGTTTTTCAACATCTTTTGCACAATTTCTATATAATTTGGTGCTTTAAATTTACCTTAGATTAACCAACACTACACGTCTCCATAATTTACATTCAGCATCGGTTATAAATTTTGTGAAATTTTCATCTTTTATCAATTTTAGACTCGCTCTTCCTGTAGGTCCGTCGGATATTCTTCTTATATTTCTAGATTCTCCCAAAGGCCTATATTTACATATTTATTAATTTTTCCTAATGAATTTGCTATGCCCTAATCGCACAAAATATAAAAACATCAAGGGAATTTGCTGTATCCACTTTACTGACCAAGTGCTACTCGATTATTTCAACTCAATACAAACCAAACATTGTTGTTCATAAAAATGATGTTTTTTACAGAAACCATTAATATTCTGATATTTTACTATCAGTTTTATAGAAAAGGCTTATGTATGAGCAAAGAAATGTGCAGAAAACGTAATTCACCAAAAAACTAAACACCGAAAAAAATATCCCGTATTCTGTAGAGCCTTAAGGGCTTGGTCTAGTAGTGCAAACAAATGCATCCTGTCATCCTATATGTAAATAATACAAATGTACTAAGGGAAAGTTGCTCCGCTTAATTTTTAAAAATTAAATCATTCGTATGCATAATTTAATATTCGTAATAAGTACCTAAAATGACAATTTGAAACAATTTTCGTGAAAATTACACCGGGTGATTCTTTTTATCAGTACACAAAATTTGCGAATACGTTCTATTGATATCTTCAACTTCATGTTTATATAACTGATCAACTTTTACAAAGAAATTTGGACGAAATATAAAAAAAAATAAGCTTTCCATACAAAATGCATAACTCTATACATTTTTTTCGACCTAAGTTTCTTAGTGAAAGTTGTTCAGTTTCACTAATAAAACGGATAAACAAATTTTGTATATATAAAAAAAATTTAATGTTTGTGTAAAAAATTATAAAATAGAAAAATGCGCAAATGAAAACAAAAGATATTTATTTCTGACTAGCTTCCGCCCGCGACTCCGTCCGCGCGGATGTCGGTCTTCGCGTGGATGGTTTATTTCTCCATTTTGAACTGGAAAGACGTTTCTCACTAAATTAATATTAGACGATAATGATTCACTCCAGTCCAAACAGCAAATAAGCAGACTTCTGCTTCTGCAACGTTTAGTTGTCCCTGAATTTGGAAAAAATAGTCATGATTCTTATCTATGACAAAAGTGTTATTTTTTTGCATTGTATTTCAAATATTAAATTTTTTATTTTTAACCGCATCTTCCGCATTCATGTCTTTTGCCGGAATTACACATTTAACTTCTACTAGTCCCATTTTCCCTTCTTGATATGGGAGTGTATAAAGGAAATTTTTTAGATATTTCTCGTTATACTTTTAAAAAGTTATTATTGTCATTTTGCTCATTAGGTAAAGTAATTTCGATATCAGTTTTAAGTTTTTTGATACCTGCAATAATAACGTCATAATCGCCTGCACATACTTATCGATTACACCCTGTATACAATCCACCATCCACATTCATAATGTTTTCCTGTCCTCCTCTCCTTTACGCTGTTCACCGATACATTTTAAATGAGTAAATCTGCTACCACTGAAGGATGTTTCATTGTGATCAGCAAATTTTCACCACTGTTGTCGATTATTTGTTTTTCATTTTTAATCAGCAATTGGGAATCATCAGTTTTGTTTTTTGCAGATTGGTGATGTACCCTAACAATACGTCGAAAAGGGAAAGCATCAACGAATTATCGTTTTCGTCCTCTTTTTTTATTCTTCGCGTCTCTGTTACTTGTGTTTGTTTAGTTCTCAACACCCATTGAATTTTCTATGTTATTGTGATCTTCCATTACATCTGAGTTTTGATGATGTGATGATAATCCATTCGTTTTAATATTGGTACTTAGAGTTGTTGGACTAAACTAGAAATGGTGGACTACATTTGTCAGCGCGTCTGTAAGATCAGAATATAAAACCAACATCCTGTATTTAAGTTACAAAATTAATAATCAAACAACATGCCGCTACGTTCAAAATGACTAGAAGAAAAAATTAAAACACCTCGACATATTTGGAATTTTGGAGTAAACAAATCATTTTCCCCGTATGTCCCAAGTTCAAGTTCTCAATACAAGTTTATATTATATTTCGTATTTCTCAAACGAAAAATAAACATTTTTGGAACTTCAAAAAAAAATTATATTATAAGAAAATTTATGAGCTTACTTTAGTTTTAAAGAAATATACATCCCTTTACTGACACCCCGCAAAATAACGAAATTTTTGCCAATCACCTTTGTAATCTATTTGGTTTCATTAACTTTATGTTCGAAGATAATTTTTTTTCTAGTAGTTACACGCATATTTTTTTCGTTTATTTTCCATATCGAAATCAAATGTATACGAATATTTGCACAAAACTAAGATAATAATAATCAATTAACAAAAATATTAAATTTAATGAAGTAGAGCAACTTTCACTTCGGTATGAAGGAAAATCGAGCGTAGAGCACACGTCAGAACGCTCCGGCCCAAGGAGCGCGAGTCGCGACTAAAGAAATTCGCTAGGATTTTTCCTAATTATTTTAAATATTTTTTTAATATTTAAAGAATTATCAAAATTCGAAAAAAAAAATTTTTAAAGGATTAATACTCATTGGTCTTCAACCAACTCGAATAAATTAATGGAAACAATAACTTTTAGCAGTATTTATCAATAGTTTTTTGTAAGGCAAAAAATGGGAAATTTAATGAATTTATAACGTTCTTATTAGGAAAATCATAAGTTTTTCGGCAATTGTATTCAGCAGATTTTAATAACGACTATATAAGGATAATAATGCGCTGATCAAATTGTATAAATTGTAATCGGTTGCAACGTAGTGAGTGCACAAACTTAGCTCGAAATGTCTTTGGCGGAAAGAGACTTATCTTGAAGGCCTGATTAAGGTAACATAAAGTAACTTTATAAATGTGAAAAAATTCACGCGCATTGCGTATATAACACTAATTGATAAACAAGAAAAAAAAATCTGTTTATCATTTCAATAGCCGGGAAAAAATTGTCAAATAACTTGTTGAAAACGCAATTTTGCTAGACTGCAGCCTTAAGAGAACTAAATAAGTATATGAAAATCCGAATAAAAAAAAAACTAGAGCCCATCAAATAATTTTAATGAATACATTCGCAAACTGGATATTTGAAATATATAAATCTGTAGAAATATCCAGGGCAACAAAAAAAATGCTTTTTTTGTTGAGCTGTGAATTATAAATGCGAAAGTTTGTGAGGATGTGTGTGTGTTTATTACTCTTTCACGCAAATACTACTGAACCGATTACCGATTACAATGAAATTTAGCACACATTATAATGGTAACTTGAATTAACACATAGGATAGGTTTTATCCCGGAA